>BPLR01020076.1:0-120909 GCA_021605095.1 Caerostris extrusa
ACATGAATCAAAACTCTGCATTCAAGCTAAATGCGATTTGTTTTCCTAATGCTTTTTAAAAAAAAATGCTAATATTTAAATAATACTCTTTTTATTACATTAGAGGTAAGTCATATCTTCCTTTTTTTTTAATGAGCAAATGAAAAGGCAGGTCACTAGAAAGCCGTCACAATTTGTCCAACCTCGTATTTAAAAAATTGATCGAATGTTAAGGAAAGTGAAGGGTGTAAGGGTAGTTTTGCTGGAAATTTGAATTATTTTTGCATGCATTTATTTTTATCAAACTAGTGTTTTTACAATTTTTAATTAATCGAATTTATTTTTAGTGCATATATATAAATGATTACGTCATATCTAATCAATAAAACTATAGTATTTTGTTGAAAGAGATTTAAAAAATATCACAATGTCTTTAAAGATAAAATTCTTGCATAAGAATAGAAATCTTACTTTTTTTTTTTTTTTTCTTAAAGCTTTGCTCTGAATAAAACATTTTTTTAAAATGTGCTAATTGAAGAGGATTTGCCAGAAAGAAAATCATTGCAATTTAATAAAACTATCGCTACAATATCTTTCTTTCTTTTTTTAAATTTTTTTTCAAATTATTTTTATTAATTTCATCTGTTTAATAATTTAATATCAAAATAATAGTTTAGTTAATTTGTTAAGATTTATTTGTTTTTTCTATTTATTCAGGTCTAGCTTTCTTAATTTCTGCATTTTGACTTCCCGGATTTTCGAAATAATTTATAAAAAAATTTTCTATTCATAAAAAAATATTGAATTAGCTATTAAAACAAAATTAAAAAGAAACTATCGTTTGAAAAAAATTATTTTAAAAAATTTAATAAAAACGTATAAATAGCGCGAGCTGAAATAAAATCATCGAGACGTATGTATTCCAAATTAAAATCGCGACTACCGTGTATAAGTCGAGAATTTTAAATTTTTTTCTAAAGCTATTAAATTTTAAGGGTTTAACTCACATGCGAATCCGCTAATCTCAAAAATATAGATTTAGATACTTTTGTTAGTCTGCCGCAATCGATAAGTTATTATGTAATGTAATATAAACTTAAATATAGCACATTTAAGTTTTTTTGAAAACAAAAGAAAATTTTTAATAAAATGAGTTATTTGTTTTATGAAAATTAATTTTGAAATGGTTGATGTTTTTGTCGTCGCTAAAGAAAATCTGATGGTGAAATTTGCGACAATTTGTTGTTTTATTTTGTTTCTCCATTTCGACTTATATACGAGTTTTGAAATTTGAGAGAAAACTTGAAACGCACTCGGCTTATATTCGAAATCTACAGTATCCTCAAAATGGTGAAAATTATCTTTCTACGTACATAAAAATACTATACGTATATATACGTACTTTAATTTTACGTACATAAAAATAACGTTTTATATTCACTGAAATACTTCTTTATTTTAATTTCAAAGTTAATAATAAAATACCTCTTTGGTTAATACCTTTTGGACCTGCACGAGGATTCGAAAGAGGAAAAAATTTTGCTTCAAAAGTAATCTGGAATGATTTGCTTAAAAATAAAATGGAAGAGTACTGTGATTTTTTGTTTTTGTTTAAATGCAATGTATATATTAGATTGTTCATGTTTACTGATTATTTTGTTTAAAATTGTTGTTAAAGTGAGTCTATTTCGTGTGCGCATGAAAAAACAAGTTTATATATATAATCCTTTCATTATATTCAGCCTGAGAAAAGCTAAAAGGTTGGGCATTCTTGGAAAAAATATGGAGGTCTAATGCTTTGTCTACTGTGAACCACATTGGGGGGGGCATTTATGGGTTCCATATAAAGTACGCTATTTCTATTGACGATAAATAATAGAGTTTTTGCATACCGTTCGTTAGTTAACGTAGGACGTACATGGTATGCAAAAACTCTAATGTATATACAATCTATGATATTCACCATCTATAAATTTGCAAAAATGTTATAACAAAGTAATATGAAATGTAGATAAATATTCAAATAAAATAAAAATTTCAATATTTTTATATATTTGTATATTACTGCAATTTTTTTTGAAAAGTGCATTAAAATATCGATGTTTAAGGGGATTTACGCCTGTCTTTAACTTTGTTCATGTCTTGATTGTATTTATTACAGCTCTGCCTCTCTATTTGGGCAATTCTGATTTTGACGGTTTTAAGAATAATTTATTTATTGTTCATTTAGTATTTTATGACTATTATTTCGCTGTGATTGCATTTTAATGTGCTATTTTATATTGTATCGTGTGTATAATACTAACTACAAAGTAAGTGATCCTTCGCCCTTTTATAATTATTCATTTAAAAGTATTTATTAGTAATTAGCATTTATTAGTAATATTACTGTATTCGAGACTTCAAAAACATTAGATTTTTATGTGGTCGAAAGAGTTTCAAGTAATTAAGCAATCCCTTAAACATTTGGAAAATCTAATCAACTTCAAATAATAGAGTGAAATATCACGTGTCATTAATCTATTTAACTTGTTGATGAATCTATCTTTAAAAGATGGATAATGAATCTGCCTTTTAAATGTTCAATTTGAGCGTTTCGAGATTAAAATTGCGTTGGCTAATGAACTAATAATTCTGAAAAGAATTTCCTTATCAAGTGAGCTACTGCCATTGACTTACAAAATTTTCAAATATCTAGACTATTTTTAATGAATCATTTTGTTATCTGAAATTGTATTTTAATGTTTTGACATTTTAGTCGGAAAGAATTTAA
Organism: Caerostris extrusa; assembly: GCA_021605095.1. NCBI lineage: Eukaryota > Metazoa > Arthropoda > Arachnida > Araneae > Araneidae > Caerostris > Caerostris extrusa. Next base: position 2,753 of record BPLR01020076.1, read on the forward strand.
TTTCTTGTAACAAGCATAAGATGTCTTTTAAATGTGTGTGTGTGTGTTTTTTAATATAAAAATAAAGATATCGAAGGTTTTTATTTTAAAAATTAAAAAAGGAATGATTTTGAAAATTTAATTTTTTATCTTATACTCCAATAAAAAAATCTGCACATTTCATTATTTTAAACAATTCAACTTCTATTGAATACATTTAACCATTTAATGTACTAATATTTTCTTGAAATAATCTTCTTTAATGCTATAAAACGTTCTTGGATTCAAAATTTATTTAAGGTACTGTTTTGGAAGTTGAGTCTTGATCAGAGTTATCCAATATGATTGAATTAGTTTCTATTTTTAAGATTGATTTGCAAACCAGCTTCTTCATCCATTAATTTTTATATTTCTTCACCAATTGGAAAATAATAGTTTTTGACCATTATAAGTACGTTCGTAAAAGGTTTTGTATATGATAGCAAAATGCATTTAACTGATTGTTGAATTTCTATTCTCAATAAAAGACTTTTAATTCATTTACAATATAAAAGCACAGATATTTTTATATGCATGCACAAGATCTTCTTCCACCCCATCCCCCGCCAAAAAAAATGGGGATTTCTTTTTAATTTGATCTAAATAGAACTACATTGTATATATGTTGAGCATTCTAATAGTAGTTCATTATTCATTATTTTTATCAATCTGTCTATAAAAACAAAATGCATGACTTTCTGCTTTGGGAAAAAAAAATTGTTTTTAAATAATAGAGGTTTCGGGAGTTCTTTTTGTTCCTTGGGCCAATTTTGGCAATAAAATGACTGCAGTCATTCTCTTGCGTAAAATAAAATATAAAACAGTAATAATACAGATTTTTACCTGGGTTTATTAAATAATAAAATTCCTTATTAGTACAGGATAATTCAAATTTTATTACTACCAATACAGATACTGATCTAGTTCATTTTGAATGAAATTGTTATGCGATAGAAAAATATTATTTTATTAGTAATGATATATATATATAACTAATTATAATTATTATATGTATTTATATGAGAAATGCTAAATTTAATTGAAGGTCAGTGAAATAAATGATTTTATCTCGCATAAGCCCGGGAACCTCTCAACTCCCACATGTCAGATCAGCAATTCCCGACCTAGGGACAGATTGAAGTACGTAAAAATATTAGTTATAACTATTGCAAAAAAAAAAAAAAAAAGCAATAGACATAAACCTAATAATTGATTGGCTATTGATTGTCACTAGCGCCGCTAATCATCAATCAGATGCATGATTGAATACTTTCATTTTACATTACCTAAATAAGCATTGTTATAAGGAATATATATATATGCATGCTAAACATGGATTTTTCTTTTGAATTTATTTGAAGACATGCAAAGTACAAAGAAGTGTAGAAAATTAAATATTAAAATAATACATGTAATGAAACCTATTTTTGAAATAAGTAGCTTTCAATAGTGAATGCAAAAAGACAAATGAAACTTAATAAAGGACAATGTAATTTAAATAAATTATTAATATAACATTGTAATTGATGTCTACTAATTAAATAAATGCCATTGCATAAATTTACAATATAGATCTACTTTAATATTTGGTTAAACTTTACCAAAAAAAAAGCCGCAACCCTGCAAGAACATAAAATATGATTGAGATATACTAATCTTAGTAATATAATTATGCACATTTAATGAAAAATACAAAAACTAAATTTTTATAAAATCAGCAGAATTATTTTTTTAAGTATATAAACCTTAATACCAGCATATAGTTTTGTTAATTATAAACATTTGAATTATATTGCCTACCAAATTTCATCTGTCATGAAGTCTCAACTGAAATTTTTGCGTATTCTATCAAGCAATTATGATTCGGCAGATTGAAATTTTAGTTAATAGGAGTGGATATATATAATCATGTTAAAAAATGGTATATAATTGGCTTGACTTGAAGGCAATAGTGACTATAGTCCTAAACTTCAGAAAATTCCAAAAATTTTGTTGTCCCATTCAAAAACTCAACATTTCCGAAAATTTTTACTACTCCATCTTTGAAGTTAATATACTTCATATTTTTGTTAAAAGTGATGGAATGCAATATTTTTAGCTGATCGTATGACCCTCCTTTGCAAAGCATGCTCATTTAAACCTACAATTAAGCATTTTAAATTAAAAGATATATATATATTAAACGTGATACAGTTTTAAATATAACTTTTAAACTTTAAACATTCGAAAAATTGTATATTGCAGTTTTAAGGGCAAAGCTGGTATGTTTTAAAAACGATTCCAGAAAACTTTAGTGGTGTATCCCATAATCGTATCTGCTTGAAGAATTTTGACATTTGTCTCAGCATTTTATTACTTTATCTCTAATTTTGTAACAGATTGAAAATCAAATCAGATGAAATACTTTATAAAAAAAAATGCTATCAAGTAATCAAGTCCTTTACCACAAAACCTGAGAATACATATCAGCACTGCTGCTATGTGAAAAAGTGGAAATAATTAAACGAAAAATTAAGGACTTTTTTTCATATCTAGGTATTACTTTTTTCTGTCAATCATGGAATAGTTTAAAACCTATTACTTATATTTTATTTTGAAGTATATTGTACATTTTATGTCATTAAATATTAAATTGTCTTTTTATCATTATATTATGTCATATATAAAAAGAATTTTAAAGATTTTTTCAATGTGTAAAAAAAATAAATTATCGAGCAAGTCATGTCGCACCCAAATATTCAATTATTTTTTGGGGGAAAATATGCATTTATATCAATTAGATAAATTAAAAAAAAAAAAAATCCTTGTTTTTATTTGTACTCCAATGTTATTGATTACGAGTGGCGTGTTATCTCCTTTCACACTATCAGTGCTATTAATCTTTAAAGCACGCGACTGATTTACAAATACGCATTCCATAAATCATTTTGTATAAAATTAGATCTGTTAAAAAATTTCTAATCAGTGCACACTTATTTCCTTTGTCATTAGCAACGAAAATGAAAGATAAGAAATGGTGAATTTCATTCGAGTTTTTGTTTTTTGTTGTTTGATCTTTTTGTTTGTTTGATCAACTCGTTCACCTAGCATTATCAAAAGGGGAAACCTGGTAGTCTTGTTGCTCATCTCAAATATTAGATTTGACAACTAATCGTGTGAAAATAAATATTTTAAGCTATTTATTCTTAGATTTTATTCGCGTAGATAAAAAGAAATATCTACATAAGGGCTGCATAATCTACAGTCCAGCATAAAAAAGTAAATATAGTACTTAAATCTTATTTTTTAAGTACATTTTATTTAAATACCAATTTGCGTTACCGTTTTTCAGTGAATGCGCTATTACTCTACTTGCAGTTTAACAGTTAAAACAGTCCCCAGCACTTCTGCTTATTTGTCATGGTGTAAATTTTAGACTGTATATTATACTGATTTGTTGTTTGTTATACTGATTTTCATTGTATTAATATATTGTGAATATGAAATACTTGTGGGCTTTTTTTTTCCCTCTCTAGATACTAATATAACTCAAGATCGCTTCACATCTGCCCAATAAATCTAAATGTTTGAATACCTCTTTTCTGGATTAATAATGTTGTTGTCTTTATCTTTATCAAAATTCACAGATTTATTGGCTTGCTGATGTGCCAGGCAGTGCTAAAAATTAGTTCTTTTAGAAAACTTAAATTGATTCTTTTTTAACAGAAATTTGTTTTGTGTCAGTTCCAAGTCATTTTGAAATTGTGTTGCGAAGTGTCATATTCAATCGAAGATCGTATTTTTATTGTTAACAATTTGTATTTATGTGGAGAAAATGCAACACTATTGTTACGAAAGTGTCTGCAACATACAAAAATCGACCTTAGGGTATGAATGGTGAATATTGGTGTATTCAGGGCGGTGCCCTTCCACATAGAATACGCAGTGTGCTTGACGCCATTAACATGAGTTTGGAAGCCAAATTATCGATTATCAATACCCAAACAGTTATCCTGGCTCATTTCATTGGCCACCTTATTCACCAGATATGAATCCATGTGATCTCTATCAACATTCAAAACCGACCAGGTCTTATCAGATCTCTCATCATTGAAGAGATCTGATAAGAAAATTTGAAAAGCTTGGGTGCATGAAAAATTATCTGAAGAGAAAAGCTGGTGCAAAGGTAAGTGCAGAAGAGTTGCAACTGAGATAATGAAGACATTTCCTTACAAGATCCAAGCTCTACACTTCATCCCAGATCTGCTCATTGATGGAACTTTGTCAATCAGATGTTGAACCTCATCGATACTGAGAAATTGGACCATAAGGAGATGTGTTTTCCTCTGATGAAGACCATTTCTAGTTGTCTGGTCTGGTAAACAGACAAAATTATCTCTTTTGGGAATCACCTAACCCTGAATTTGCCAAAGTAAGATCGTTCCATCCAAAACAGTAACAGTTTGATTTACTCTTTTGGAAACAGAAATTAACGGGCCAATTTTCTTTACTTCAACAATGAAATCTGATGCCTATGAGAAAATGCTAAGACAGTCGTTTTTTTTCCCCAACTTCGTAATCGAGGTATGATCACTGATGAATATTGATCCATGCGGAATGGTGCCTTCCACTTAGAACAATGTGTTTAACATTATTTTGGAACCCGAATTATCGCCTATCAATACCCAGTTATCCTGGTGCATTGCATTGGTCACCTTATTCATCAGATATCAATACTCGTGACTTCTTTCTTTGGATTCATATGAAAGATTTAGTTTATAAGAAGCCGACAGACGATATTAACCTCAAAAGATGCATAACTGACACATTTGCAAGCATTAAAAGGAAACTCATGAATTTATAATTCACAACTTTGTGATTAGCTTGCGCTATTGTATCACCTTTAAAGATTATTGATTGCAAACATTGTTCATTAAATTTCTTTTCCACTTTCATTTGAATAAAAAAATTTTTGTAGGAGCAGGAAACTATCTTGGAATACATTTTGATGCATTTAGTCAGTTGAAGAACAGTGAAGATAAGGCAAAAAAATTCAACGAGAAAATTAATGAGGCCGGCTCATCAGTGGATGAATAGATGTATCACATTTATTGAATTTCAGAAAATAATGATTAAAAAATGAAATTGTAAACTTAAGAGGAGCTTTTTGGATAAACATTATAAAATAAGAATTATATACCATAATTTGATGAAGATATGCAAATAAAGATGAAATGTGTATCTGCGATAAATTATTTTGAACTGTTTGATGTCGGAAAAGATCGATCTTAAATGTACTTAAAAGATTGTAGAGTAGATTTCGGAGTAAAATGTTTTTTTCTTCACGATATGATGAAAAAATAACGATAAAATAAAGTTACAAATAACATTCTACAGCAGAAATTGAGCTAGGTATTTAATGTCATGCATTCATTTGACCATATAAGACTGATAGACATATAAGACGTAATCTAATGAGATATAACAAAAGCCGCTGAATCTATTAAACCACTGAAATCTTTAAATTCATTTCGAATCGTATTTTTTGCGATAATTTTAATAATTACTGAAAACGAATCAATTATCTCAGTTAAAAAAAAAAAAAAAAATTAAGGAACTGTCTTTTTCGATGTTTAAAAAAAAAATTTATGTGTTTCCATTTTTTTTTAGAGTCGAAAAGCATTATAATCCTTCTCGTTATAATACTCACATGTGTAAAAATGGTGTTTCAGTATTGGCACTGAAAGAATTAATTTTTGACGATGCAACAATTGTTGTTCTTTAGAAACAATTTACAAAGATATTTGTAAATTGTTTCTAAAGAACAAGAAGGAAAGAAAAAAAAAAAAAAAGACTTTCTCATTCTGTACCTTGTTTTAAGTTATATGAGTAGGTGAAAATGCTTTTGTTTCATTTCATTGTGTTATTTATTTATTTAAAGTGTTAAAATTAATAAAGGGGAAAAACTATTTGGGAGCAACATTATGTTCAGTAGGAAGAATGAAATATTTAAAACCATCGTATTTGAACTTTTTAATTGGTTAGTCGTTATTTAATGCAGTCATAATTTATTTTTAAGGACTTTTAGGATATTGGTATATATCTGTTACTAAACCTGGTTTTTAAATCTAAATGTCAAATAAATTTTTTTTTTCCTTCCATGCCACAGATTTGGAGTTACGCAAAATTGTCCTTGTCTGTTTACTTGAAAAATGATTCCGGGTTCTTCAATACCCAAATTGTCAGCTAAATTAAACTAACTAATGCAGAATTGTCGTATGAGATAATTTAAAAATGAAATAAACACCATAAATATTCTACCGATGTAGTTTATGAAAAGCTTAAAGTATGATTTAATATATTTATTAAATTAAAAAATATAAAATTTAAACAATGTTAACTTCGAGAATTTTTAAAGAAGCAGGATATATAAATGATTAGCAGTGCAGCATTGCTGCTACAACCTTGATTTACGTCATAAACATCTACGATTATAATATGCCTTATATGATCAAAATAATTGCATGATGTCATCTCTTCTGGCGAATCTTAATTTGCATGGTCGCATTCAAATCTGTGCCATTGCAATATAAAGACTATATAATTCTTGTATTATGCATCGCCATTCTTCCCATCAACTGGCTTTATTGTATGGGACATCACCATTCTATAATAAAAGTAAAAATGCACATAGTATAGTATAGTATAGAATCAAAACTGCCTCACACTCTTAGTACAAATTACTAGCACATTTAAAATTAACTAATATTTCTCTGAAGGTTAGAGCCTGTTGTCTTCTCTTATCTTCAACGCCAGTTTTTAACAGGGCAATGCGCTCAAAATCTATTTTTCAATATTCATCAGATTTTAATACTGACACATAGGCCGTCTCGTTGAATACATTTAAGGCCCATTGAACACATCTATTCGATAATCTCCAATGACTGGCAAACTGCAGACCACCTGCGACTGCTCTATATGAATCAAGCGACATATGAAGCAGTTTGAATTGACTTAAACTGGCCATACATCCAGTGCCTTTTTCATTCTATGCCAAAATGTATAGCGGAGTTAGCACAAAGTAGCACCACTATATTTTTCTTGTCATCATTGAAATGGCTACACCGAGACTGAAAAGTTGTAGAACTTAGAAATTATCAGGATCGATAGATATGTGGATACGCAAGTTAAAAAAGAAAGATATAACACTAAAATCGTCTCGATTAATTCGATATTTAGTACGATTACCGCGTTATTGTAATAAACCTTCAAATGTCTCGGCTTTCTATCAATTAGATTATTTATGATTTTTTTAAACATTCTGCCGTGCGGAATTTATTTGGGTAAATCAATGCCGAACAGTTATTTCACTCGTAATGAACACTAGAAGGGTCCTCTACCACCATGATACTACTTCACACCATAATTCCAAATACAGGATCGATGTGACACCATCAATACATAGCTTCTTCCACAAAACCAATCTCCAGCTATCATTGCCCCAAAACAAAAAAAAAGCAGGATTCATAACTGAAGAGAAAAACTTATGCATTCCAAACTCCATTGCCCTCTTGCAGTACAGTGCACCATGCTAGTCTGTGAGTGTGTTATCGTGAGGCCAATGGGACACCAGTAATTGATCGTCTATCTTATAGTCCAATTTCCTGTAAACAATTTCTGATTTTTTATTTTTATTTTTTCGTGCATATACCGTTAAATGTTTTAGACTTGGAATTTAGCATCTGATTTCGCTTGTAGTAGAGAAATGAAACAGCCCTCCTTCCTCCATAGGAGGGCTCTTACATTTCTGTTTTTTATTTCAAATTTATCATTGTCGCTACCCTAGGATAGTGCTGACATATCGATAAACTCATTTTCGATCTACTATAGCGATAAAAAAGTCATTGTCACTCAGTATCGTGATTCTTTCAATTTGTAAAAAAATGATTAAACATTTCCTGCCATTGTTAAATATTTATACAATACTTCTGAATTTTGAAGTTTTAATCGACTGTAAAAGTTAGCTTTCCATAAGCCTTTTATGCCACTAGAGCTCCTATTACTTTCCACAGATAAGAGCTAGGCGCTTCAAACTTTGATCATTTGCATATCAATTGCATCTACCAATCCAACGATTTGCATCATTTTACCATTTTTCATTATTAGTGTTACAATTTCATGATGTGGAACCTTGTTCCCCATTTTAATGCTTTAATAATAAAGGATGTCAGATGGCCAACAATGTTAAATTACGATAGGTGGGGTTTTTAGAAGTCTCAAAAGTAAACAACTCCTTTTAGATCCTTAGTGTCTTATTTAGAACTAATATTAATTTCAAAACTTAATGCCGTTAAATATAGCTTTTCTAAATGATAACTGAAGAGTAATATTTGTGTTGTAGTCAAACTAGTTTCGAAAAGTATCAAAAATTTATCATTGCGTAACCTTAAATATTAGTCAAGTTTCTTCTTCACAAAGATATAGTCTCCTTCCAGAGTGCTAATGAATTCTGTAACAATATGTTTTGTTACTAATTCCTCTCATTTCTAGTTTAACTTTTCAGCGCACATACCTGGTTTTTTTGCATTTAATATACTAGGGCTAATTTTAATCAGAATTTTCAAACAATCAACTCAAAAAAAAAAAAAAAAAAAACTTATTATTTAGTAATTGAATATAACTGTACAGCAAACACCAATTTCAATTTCCACAGTCTTTCCGAAATGTCACTTTCTGAGGAATCTTCTTCACTATTTTTAAAATTTCACGAAACAGCCTTCTCTTCCAAATCTATAATCCACTCCATAGTTCTTAATATTAATGTGTTAATATGTTTAAATGTACGTGTTTCGGTAGTATATTAAATCAATATTCATAAAAGTTAAAAATGCTTCAATTTTCCACTTTTTGTGTAGCATTTGCAATTTTGAAGAATATTCTAGAATTTCCAAAAAGGAAAAATACATATTCAAAATATTCTCTTTGCGTGTGTTTACACATTAATTAAATTTTCCTTTTGTTTATAAATTTAATTATGGCATGGATGAATGTGTCTCCACTACGTTGGGTTATTCCAAAATGGCTAACCTTAAAAAAATTTTGAAACCTTTCTCTGTATATATTCTTATCTTTCATGTATACTCTCTTATCTGTAAATTTCCAAGTGTGAATAGCACAATTAAATCATCTTTGTAAGAATTTGTTTTCTGAGCAATACAAGAACTAGTTTATTTCAAACTATTATTAAAACAATTACAACGTTATGCATATTTTTATAATATTCTCTTACTCTATTTTAAAAGTGCATGTGCTGTTTACTAATCTGTTTTACAAAGCTAATTATAGATAATCAATTTACTGGTTTAGATGTTTCTCTTTTTTAATTTATATTTATTTGTTAGAATATTTTTCTCTCTGAAATGTTGTTGGAATTGTTACGATACTGTAGTTCGATATTTGCTTATATGAATGTAATGGTTGTTTTTTAATGACATCAGTGAGCTTTCAAATTTTGTATCTTTAAATGAACTAGTTCCGAAAGTGACCCACAGAGTGCAGTACAGTTGATGTTATAACGAGTGTTTATAGTATCATCCGTATGTGTTAATCATTGCAATACTTGTTCAATGTTTTGGGGAGCTCCAAATAAAAACTTGAATTATGATCATCTTGCATTTTTTTCCTCGGTATCTACAAGTATGTTTCTTTTATTTAATCAACAAATCGTTTACATTTAACACTTTTTATAAAAATTAAAAAATATTTTTTTAATCTAAAAATTCTTATTAAATAAAAGTATATTTAAAACACTTAATTTTATGATTCGTAAAATTAAGTACTAGGTTTTGACAAAAATGCGCATGCAAATAAATTTCAATATCTTAAATTTGTAAACAGTTTTTTATTTCTTTAATTGTTAAAATATTCTTTCTTTAAAGGAAGAGCCTTTAAAGAAAAATATTGCTGGGGCTGATTTTCCCCCACTTTTAAACGCACCATTGTAGTGCAGACGAAAATTAAAAATTAATTAATCGAAGTTTAATGAAATAGATTATTTTACTTTTAAACAGATTTTTTTTTTTTTTTTTAAAAACATGATGTAAGGTGGCATGAACCACTCTATTAGATATATGGTTTTGAATTTGGATTATTTAACTGTGAAGATAGATGAAAACATCTTGCATAAGTTATTGTGAAAAGAACTAGAATCCTAATGTCATTTTGACGAGAATTTCTTGCCAACATAACTTCGATAGAGACATTTCCTTAAATTTTTATTTCATAACTATTTTAATTATTCATTCAGAAGAATTACTTGTGTTTCAGCTGGAATATGTACATTACTATCGATAAAAAAGAACACTGTTGCTATTATTGTTTAATCAGCATTATTTTCAACCTTTTATTATCATTATTATCATTCATAAAACGAATCTTAATTTTCGAAATGAATATAGATTAATTTACTTTTATTCTTTAAAAAAATATCTTGCCTCGAAGCGCTGCAATTGAACAGTCTGAAAAATCTTCCCTTTCAATGTTGTCGATGGCAAGTGAGGTGGCATAATGTGCTTTTGTGTGAATAAAAGCGACTGGATTCCTTTCCAGGTTCCGTCTATTGACCGGAATTGTTTTCTTTTAACACCGAATCGCCAGAAAGTAACTGAAAACGGAAGCCCTATTACGTCCGTGGTAATTGGACAAATAAAACGAGGCTTTTAATACCAGCTTTGTTAATACCAAGTTCTTTTTTACTTTGTTTTTGAAGCAGTTCGTCTGACCGCATGCATGGCAAGCTAGCTACTCGCTATACCTATACACCGTGAAGAGCTCAAGAACGCTGCTTTGACCTCGTAACACCTATGTCTTGGCAGGTTATGCTTAATGAACTACACGAATCGCGGCTTGCATTTTTAAGCGACCGATGTTCGCTGTCATTTTATTTTTGTTTTTCTTTCTTTTTTTCCCTTCGTTTATTTTTTGTTTTTCTTTTTCTTATCATCAAAGTTGCAGTGAATAGCAATAAGGTGGTAGAAAAGTCTCCTGTGAAGGAATACTTCTAAAATTTAGTCAGCCATTAACTTTTTTTTTTTTTTTTTAATATACTGATGCATTTTAAACGTTTAATTTGTCTCGAGATTAAAATCTTTTTTTCGAAAGAATTATTTTTAGAAAAATCTGAGAGATTAATAACTACTGATTTATGGAATTAAAAAATAAATAAATAACTTTCCGACTTAGACGAAAGGTTGGAATATGTTGTGACTCTCTTCTATATATTATTCAATACTTTAATGCTTTACAATACTGATCAAATTTATTAAGTTGTAACGTTATTCAACATAAATTGTGTTCGATTCTAGTTAATTGAAGAAAGTTATTCTAATCTCTACTAAACACTAACGCATAACTTAAATATTTTGCAACTAAATTTATTTTAACAAAAAAAAAAAAAAAAAAAAAAAAAAAAAAGCCTCTGAAGAATGCAAAGATGCTTGAAAAGTGTTTTATTTTACACATTTTATTAGTAATGATAATATTCCATTTCATTAACTATTTGAAGAATGTCGATTAAAGATTTGATAAATAAAATATCAAGAAATTTATATATGTGGAAGTGTATTCAACAATAATTTCCTTTAAATTTTTAACATATAATATGTAATGTAAGATTATTAAATCTATCTTAAAAATCCAGCCTGAAAGATATGTTACTTATTTCGTGTCACATTTCTTTTTAACTATTTATGCATGTTTCTCATTATACTGATGCATCGAATTAAAATCTCATTCAATACACACATCGTCTAATAAGCAAAGTTGTATTTTTTTTTTTTTTTTTTGCATGAAATGTTTTTATCAATTATTTTATTAAGATACAAATAATACTCTTTCTAGTTAATTAATAAGAAAGAAAGTAGTTCTTCTTTCTAGTTAAGAATTATTTAACTAGAAATTTTCTTCCTCTACTGACCTTTATTGGCTATCCTCAGCGTTTTTCGTTTAATTTTACAGAGTGGGTGATGCCCATAAAAATGTTTTATTAACTTTTATAATAGACAATTGTGAATTGTCTCTTTTTTTTGAAATATTTAGTTGAATTGTGGTTAATGCAATATTGATTTATATTAAAAAGAGTTGGTATATTTTTTTTATACCTTTCGAATCTACAAGCCCTTCCCCCTCCTTTTTTTTTTAATTGAATTATTAAAATAAATCACTTATCGATTATGAGAATAGAAATGGGGGAAAGTCACCTTAAGGAAAGTGGATTTTTCCACCTCATAAAATTATGGGTATTATTTTAGGGAGACGGGATTCTTGGCTTTCTTGACCACTTTCAGTATTGGAAATTCACATTGCCATCTGTAAGTTTTAAAAAATTTCGCAGGCTTTTTTTTTTTTATACAAAATACTTATTTACATGCCTTTCATGACTAATAACTATATAATAAAAAAAATGTAAAATTTGCTCTAAAAAATCGTCTGGTGAAAGCAAAGGCAATTTTATTTCAAAGTGAAAATTAGATTTTTAAGAAATAAGAAAATCGTTTGAAATTCTATGGTTATTTTTTTAAGATTGCTGTTATGCGTTTTGTTCTTTCATTAAGTTCTAAATTTTATGGAAAGTCTATATCGGCCCAGCCGATTGTATTAAATATATATAATATATATTTGCTTATAAATATATATTGTTTTGCTTGAGTAAAAGATTTATTTATAAATATTAAATCGAAAAAAAAACTATCTTTAATCTGATAACAGAGTAAAACGGACATTTATTTATAATCACATAAAATGTAGAATTTAAAAAAAAAAATTCTTTTATTTTTTATCTTACTTTTTTTAAAAAATTTAATTGAATTTTTAGAAACATTTATCTTAAATTTTTTACTAAAAGATTAGAATAAACATATTTATTAATTAAGATGAGGATGCATCTTAAGCAAGATTCTTTAAAATTCATCTTTATGATATATTCAAAATAAATGTATTGGTAGATTTATAAATTTCAGTTACTAGTTAAAAATGGTCATATACGTTATTTCTAGATTATTATATCTTGTTCTATTCCAACCCACCTCCAAAGAAAAGAAATGATAATGAATATAGCTATTAATATCGAAAAAATAAAATTGATGTAGATCAAGATGAACCTGGAACAAACAAACGATAAAAATATAAAATATATATATTGATTTTATGTAAAAAAAAAAAAAAAAAAAGTTTTCATGGAAACTGAATAAGGTTGAAGTATTTCCTGTTTTCCTTGGTTGAAACCATTTTTCTTGCGGTTGTTGCTAATGAACTTTAGTCGAAGTTAATTTATTAAAAAAAAAAAAAAAAAATGCAGGTTTGAAAAACATTCTAGGTGTGACTTGAAATGATAATTTTTGGAGAAAATATATTTATTATTTTAAAAACATTTATTTTTTTATTAGAATTAAAGATTAGTGTCCACAATCCATAGTTATATTTGTATCATTACCTATCATACACCTTTAAATGTGGTCAGAAAATATCAAATTGGGCAGTAATTTTATCGTGTAGGTTACTAAAAAACTACATAATTTTTTTTAAAAATTGTACACACACATACTAAAAACTTTACACACTGTTAAATAAGAATGCGTATTATCAAAATTAATACTTTATATAAAAGAAAAAAAAAACTTTTTTTAGGCATTTTTTCCTAAAAAATCAGTTCAGAAATTATGGATTTGGGTATTTGAAAATCGATCTTGCGTTTTAGTTGAACTTCAAGTATAGCATTAGATTTTGCAAAAATTATTTCTTGAAAAAGCTAGTAATATTCAATATATTAATTATTATTTTTCAATTCCTACTATTAGTTCGCATTCTCCCTTATATATTTTTATATATCTTGTTCAAATTTTCAATCGTTAATAAAATACTTTTTATTTATCCACTAAGTTCAAATACATTTTTTTTAAACTTGTAATGGATGACACTTGATGTTAATACAGTTTTTTCAAATATTAATTCATTAATTTTAGTTTTATATGGGAGAAAAAAAATTTCTCTTATATAAGATATTTATCAAGATATAAATTTAGGAATAAATACCGTCAGTGGCGAACCGTTTAGATCGCTGGAAAAAATTTCTTTTTTTTTTTTCATTCTGGGTTCTCGTCTGAGTCAAGGAGGGAACTAAATGGAAAATGAAACATGTGAATAAATTAGTGAGAGAGATGGAAAGTGTGTATGTGTGAGAGAAAGAGAATTTTTTCTAACTTAAAAAAATGAATGAAAATTATTTATAAAGGACTTTCTACGATATAGTGGGGAAAAAAAAAGTTGAAACTGACTCTAAAAAGAAAATTTTTTTATACTATTTGTTTTTATTCGTTTTTAAAAACAATTTTGTCTTTTATTAATAGCTGATCAAATCTTTGTTACTTTTACAAATAAGATTTGTAAGTGATTAGATGATTTTTTTTTTTAATTTAAATAGACGAGGCTGATTGATTTGGGTTTTCTGTATGCAACTTTATTTATTGTTAAACTTTTAAAAAACTGTTAAATTACGAAGTGCTGCTTCTGAATAAAAACATTATATATCCCCGTGCTTCCCTTGCCCTCCCATTGTTCTTAAGAAACGTTTACTATATTTTACATTTTCAAAAAGTTCATAATATTTAAAAGTATATTGAATTGATTTGATCAAGTTCAAATTTTTATTTTTATTTATCCTTTCTACAAATAATATATTAATTAGCAACGTCAACTATACTTATTTATTTTGTAAAATTTTATCACTCTGGGATTTCTTTTCAACACTTATGGTTGATACCTTCATAAATTTTAATTCAATTTTTTCAGGTTTTTACTTTTTTAAAAATCTTAGAGTTCAATAGAGATTTTTTTTTTTTTTTCTTACTTAATTGAGTTGATTTCCAACGATTTTATAAAAAAATTTTTTTTACTAATTATGCCCACTTGTACGTTAATTAAAAGTCAGAACACTATAATTTTTAAGTTAAATAAATCTTGAATCGTTGCAGATAGCACTATGATATTGTTTCTAGTTTAAGAGTAATATTTCATATATTAATTTTATTTAAAAAAAAAATTAAGTGATCAGAATAACGTGTGTATGTGACTTATTTTGATTTTTTCTTCTACTCTCATGTTCTAACACCATATTACTTAAGAAAATAACAATTATATTTACTAAGCTTATTAAAATTTAAAAAATTTGCTATCGTTTTCATTTATCCTAATTAAATTTTTTGTTTCTTTCATTATAATATTGTTTATATTCTTTCATCCATCTAATTTTATTACTGAAGAATAACAGATCTTAATTCCTCATGTTTAAAATCCAGAATTTTTCCCGCGTCCCCTTTTAAAATACAGGCTACAAGGAAACTAAAAGCGTTGAAAAAAAAAAAAAAAAAAAATTAGATCTCGTGACTTTCGTTATTAAAATGTTTTCAGCTGCTCCATCAAAATTCATTACATTAAAACAATTCCATGATGTTTATGGTATAATTACATTCCAATATCTGAATCTGATCTTTGCATGTATCTATGTCTAAAATTGTTTAAAGGTTGAATGATAAACAAGGTGTTTCTGTAGAAAGCTGTCAAGGATCTATTGAAAAGGATAATGATAAAATTAAAGCAAGATGCATAATTGTTTATTTCAGGTTCTTTTCTTAAAAAGCCGAATATTTAAATTGTTCTAAACGAACCTTATTTCCCAAACCCCTTCGGCAAATTTTAAGCAGTTGAACATTGCAATTCTTAATTATTTTGTAGAGTGTTCAATGTTAAATAATATTGAAACTTTTAAAATTAATATCGTCCATCTAATATTGCGATGTTACGATATATATCGAATATCGATATATATCGTAACATCGCAATATTAGATGGACGACATTTCAATATTCGATCTATATTTTATATAGATCGAATATTGAATTTTGCTTTTGAATCGTAAACAACAAAACGGGTGTCTGTGTGCTCTTCCGACCAACAAATTTATAAAATAAAAAATATTTTTATTTTTTATACAATTTATTTTTTATATTTGCTAGTATGAATTATGTTCATTTACTTGACCTTTCATTTTGTTATCTTCAACACAAAATTATTTCATGTTTTAAAACAAATTATCAACTTTTTCCCATTTGATTATGCTTAGTTCAAAATATATCTTATAACTTCATTTAGTGATAAATTATTGGGTACATTTGCTTAGTTTCTCCTAGACAACTTCAAAGTGGACAACGACCCCCTTTTTAACAATAAATAAGCAAAATCCATGTATTAAATTCAAGTACACTAAGGAAAAATGTTGGTTATGGGAGATAATTACTAGTGAGCTTATTAAAAATGAAAAGGAAAAGACCACCTCTCTCTCTCCCTCTAATAATTTAAAAATTTACGTATTGTAAATGTTATGAAGCATATTTCGTCAATGGGAAAAAAAAAAAAAAAAAAAAAGCAATTTCCAAAAATAAATCAGTATTTAAGAAACGTTGAGATGGCAATATATAAGTTCAAATTTCTATAACACAAATTCCTATTTCTGCAAAATAAACAGAAAGGTTGTATTCAGAAACATGAGTGTGAAAAATTCTAACTTTTTTAAGGATTTTTACTCAGACTTATAATATGATGAAATAAAAATCTCCTTTAGTTACTAAATTTTAAAAAAATTATGAAATTGATTAAAAAAGTTGTTCAGAAGACCTTTTGCTTACATTAGTATTAGTGTTAAATTTTTCTCCTTTTGAATGAAATTAATAATTAGCCAATCAATATCTGTTAGTAAAATCAATTCAGGAATTTTTCATTTTGTTTACTATATATTTGTATCTTATGAACTAATATGAGAAAATAAGAGCACCATTAAATAACTATAAATTACGTAAATGCTACAAAATTTAAGTACGTAGAATTATGAAACATTTTAATAAAACACTTTCGAAATGATATAAAAATAACAAATACAAAATTAAAAAAAAAAAAAAAGCTGAATTATGAACCAAGTTGAATAAATCATCGCCTTTCTGACTCCAGAACAGCGATTTAGTGACCGACGTACACTCCAGTAGAAAATCTAAAAACTATGATAGTCAAACATTATGCAAGTATCTAAACTAATTTTTCTTCAGGAATTTATAAAAACTAAAAGTGGATAAATTTAGATAGCAAAATTCAATTGTTAAAATTTTAAGCCATTTTTAGAAATGTAACAATTACAACAATAATTTTTTAAGGAATTCTACAAATTAAGTTTTATTTCATGTGAGAATTCTTGATAATAATAATTTTTAAAGAATTAAATAACTTGCCAAACAATATCTGTATTTGCTGTCTTCGAATAAGTAAATCTAATAATTAATAATTATGCAGAAGCACTGATGAACAAATATCTAAAATCGTTGGTTATCTCCGAACCACTTATAGCAATTTCGGACATCGATGTTTAAATCGTTTTTCTTCTTCACACAGCAGGGATTTGTCGATCATCTCCGAAGCAGTCATATCGATTTTGAAAATCGGTATTTCGATATTGGATATCGATATCGACGTTACCGTTCGTAACATCGATATCTTAAATCAAAATTCCTTAACAGTAAGAATAATGAAATCAAATATGTGATTTTAAACTTAAATCGATATATATCAATTGATCGCACAGCTAGTGTTCAGTCGCATTCCAGCGTGCTTTTACAGTTATTTTTCTATAATTAGGACGAAAATATTTTTATTGCCAGGAGTTACATGTTTTAAACTAAAGCAGTTTCTCTCAGTCGTGGCTAGAAAAGAAAATCCCTGGTAGTAAAGGTAACCTAACACTTACCTTACCTTATAACAAAATACACATTTTAGGTTATCTTGCTAAATTAACCAAGGAAAAACATTTACAAATATTAAAATAATTCAATCAACATGTTCTATTTCCATTATGACAGACAACACTATAATTTATATAGTTTGCCACTATAATTTATATAATTACAGTTTTAAAATTTTAAATCTCTGCCTTTTCCGATACCTAAACATATTGACTAGTGCTATTTTTCCCTATTTTGTGTTTACACGACGGAAATTGTTTGTTCTCCAACTATGTGTCTTTGAAGATTCTGATCCATTTCAAAATCAGAAGGTTTGTTATCTTAACTGAGGGGAAATCCATGAAACAACGAAATTCAAAAATAGCAGTTAATAAGAAACTGACTTCAACAGATCTCAATCTGATTCTATCCAATGAAAGTAGATATGGGAAAAAGATTAAACTTATATTGAAAATCCATTACGTATCTTAATGTGCTCAAGCAAGTCAAACATAACTTAATTTCTGAACAGATTTTACTATTGACTAATTGTATCATTAGTAACTGAAAAAAAAATTTTTTTTAACATTTGCTGTATTTTTATTTTCTGTTTAAACAATATGTTTACTGTGTTTTAGATCTGCGATTTAAACAGTAAAATCGATTTTAATATTAAATTCATTTCTTTTTTTTTTTTTTAACTGAATTTGATCTAACAGCCTAACATAGCTGGATCAAATCTAGCCTTTGTGTCAATCAATGCAGACCAATTTCTTGTATAATCTGCTAATTTAGTGGGTCTAGTTAATAACTGCATGTGCAGTGAAACAAATAAAATAAAATTTAGCATTATCTTCACAATAACAGTGTGTAAAAATGCTATTATTTAAATGTTGATTTTGTTAAATATATATATTTTATACTGATGAAGACTCATTTCTTTGCAGTGCTATTGAGTGAACAAGTGGGTGTTAATGATTTGCAAAACAAAACTCTTAAAATAACAGATTTTGGATTGGCTCGAGAGTTGTACAAAACCACAAGAATGTCTGCTGCTGGAACATATGCCTGGATGGCTCCTGAAGTTATCAAATCTTCGACATTTTCCAAAGCTAGTGATGTTTGGAGGTAAAGATTTATTCTTTTCAGTTGATATATATTTCTGAAATTACATAAATAATTCATACATTATTTTGGAAAATGCTTATTTTATGTAACATATCTTTGTAAGAAAGTTAAAATTTAATTCTAAAAGCTGAGAAACTTAAACTATTACATTGAGGGTGATTTGTGATAATTTTATGTAATTTAAGATTGTTTTTTATTGACTTTTTATGAGTGCATTACATTAATCAGCATTGTTTAAAACCATTTTAATTTTTTTTAAATCAATGTTAATTTACTAAAAATTTCAGTCTAGTATGGAATTACATAATTTTAAATATAGTTGCATAAAATTTTGTTATTAGGATAATTTTTTTTTTTATTTTAATCAATTCATTTATAAAATTTTCTATTTTTCAATTAACTGATAATAAACAGCTTGATTATATATTTAGTTCAATTCTTTTTTTAATAAATTAAATTATAAGGAAATGCAGTAACACTTAAATATAGTGTTTTAGTTTTCTTACTACATTAGTAATATATATTTGTGTTTGGTATTTCTTTTTTATTGAATGTACTTTAAATATTTATTTTACTTTGTAGCTATGGTGTTGTGTTGTGGGAGCTTTTAACTGGTGAAATCCCTTATAAAGGCATTGACACGCTAGCTGTAGCTTATGGAGTCGCTGTAAATAAACTTACTCTACCCATTCCTTCAACTTGTCCAAAGCCTTTTTCAGAATTAATGAAAGGTAACTTGAATATATTTTTAATTATTAAAAGATTATAGCCAAGTTATATAAATATAATATTTGTTACAGTGCATATATGTGATTCTTATGAAATAGATATTTGACTTAATATTAAGTACAACATTATAAATTGTTTAAATGTGAATAAGTTAAACATACATTAGTTTCTAAAATATTGAATGAGGGAATTATAGCATTAATGAGTATTCATGTTATTAAAATGCAGATAATCCTCATTCCAATAAAATTAATTTGCTCTTACTAAATTTGAAGAAATCATCCAAAGGTTACAAATTCCTATAAATAATTTCAAGAATTAAAATGATCTCCATATAATTTTTTAATAAAAATTAAGACTTAAGCTTTAGATGTTGCTGAATGATGCTTAGAAACTGAATATATTTTATCCCAAAAATTAGTTGTGTGCTGGTGTTTAATAAAGCAGGTAAAACAAAATTAAAATGCAATATTTCTGTTATTTTTATTAGCATTTTTTTAATTAAAAAATTTGACCTTATTCTTGTATGTATTGAAAACTACTTTTGTTTTTTTAGCAGTAAGACTGCTGCCATTAAGCAAACTAATTTAATTTCCTTTAAAACAAAATTTTATAACAACTGGAATGTCAGTATGGCTTTTTTATACAATTACATAGTTTCACATTTTAAGTTTTTTTTTTTTTTTTTTGCTACTAAAGCGATGGTGCTGCAGTTCTTAAAAATGTGTACTTAAAAATATTTAATTTATGTATAATGTTAATGCACTACTAAACCTATATTCCAAAATTGATTTATAAAAATTTTATTATGGCATTTTTCAGTTCAAGATACAATACTTTCTATCAGAGTAATAGATAATGTTTATAAATTGAAGTCATTGATTAAAGCAGATCATGAGATAATTGAATGTTAGCTCTTAGAAGTCAAAATTCATTCAAAACAATCATTGATGATCATTTGGAAAAGATTAAGTGTTTGAATTTCACATCAATTTAAAGAAATTTGTTTTACTCGGTGCATAGCATGCTAATGAAACTTAACCAAAATAATTTATTATTGAAATGATTAGTAATGAAAAAAAAAAAAAAAAAAGAATTGCTATTATAATGAAGGCTATCACATTATTTATTCATGGGGACCATGTTGATATATCCAAGATTGATATTCATCTCAGAAAGATCATGTTATCTGTTTGATGATGGAATTAGTTATTTAAAACTATTAACAAATATGAAATGCTAAATCAACAATTAAATCAATCAGTTTTTATTATTTTAAAAATTAATAAAACTGATAGTATTCTACACTAAAAATATGTGAACTGTTGAAGTTTTGAGAATTTGCAAAGAAAAATGGGTACATGTACACATTTTTTTAGTTGTAAGTTTATAAACTGTTTTTCAATGAAAATTTCCTAATTAAGATATTTTGTATTATTTTAGGCTGTTGGAACCCTGACCCTCATCAAAGACCCACATTTGTTACAATTTTACAAAAACTAGAAGCCATAGCCCGATCTCCCTTCATGAACACTCCCCAAGAATCTTTTCATTCTGAGCAAGAAAAATGGAAGAGTGAAATAGAAGAAATGTTCCATGAGTTGCGCCGTAAAGAAAAAGTACTTACACCCTTTGCATCTTCTTTTTCTTTATTCATTTAACTGTCATTAGGTTATTTGAATTGTATTATTAAAATAAAGTTGACACAATTTTTTTTTTCATAAAAAAAATAATTTATTTCATTGAAAAACTAAATAATACACCTATTAATTGCTGTTCAGACAGATATCATCAATCAAAACCAGTGATATTCAAAAGGAGCAATATCTTGAGAATATGGCAGGTGAATAAGAACTTCCCAACATTTCCATATAGTTTTTGATTTGCAACATGTGTCTGAGCATTGTTACGTTAAGAAATGTCTTTGTTTTGACTTTCCTCGTGTTCTGGCTGTTTTTCTTTCATTGCTCAGCTCAAACACATGAATTGCTGTTGCTACTTTTTTTTTTTTTCCCCCTGGCTTAACCAGGGCACTCTTAGTCTTGTATATCAAAATAAACACCTTTAAATTGTTTAAACCATTTTTAACAAGTTTTTTCAGCTGATATATGTTCCCCATAAGCTTCCACAAGAATCCAATATGTTCCAACTCCACTTTTCTTCAAATTTTAAACAGAAAAATAAATCTTCCTACAAGCGTTCATTTTTGGTACAACATTTGACATTTCAAAATGTCTTTTTTCCACACTTCAACCAAACAATACATACTAATAATCAAAGCTGTTTTTATGACATCTGTTACAAAGCTGCCTGAATTAAGTTTAATACTGCTTAATAGTATTGACAAAACTAAGCATTAAAGTTTTTTTACAGGTAGCACTTGATGTTTCTTGAGATTTTTTACCTAGTCATATTAATTATATATTTAACTTTGATATCAATGAGTGTATGACAGTTGAGTATAATCATTACTTGCTTTTCCAAATGAAAAGCATGAGTGTTTGTTGTTTGCATGAGTGAGTGTTGTCTCAATATCTTCTTAAATTTCTAAACTGCCAATAGGAAAATGATTTTTATTTCATTGTTTATGCATAAATTTCTCTTGGGATTTATTTTGTATTTACAATCTTGGTGTTTCATATTTGAAGTAATGAATAAAATCATGATTTGTTAAAGGATGCTACTTTGAAGTAGGGACTTTTTTTGAACAAAAAAAAATCATATTTTAATTTTAAATGAAATTGCTTTACTGTTAGTATAGTATTGTATTGCAGATAAAAAAAATTATGAATTTTAATCTGTTTCTTATTGTAAAGGTTAGTGAAATCATATTGTTTTGCTTTGGGTACAAATTATTTTGTAGAAAACTGTATATACTTAATTATTCTATATTTTGAAGTGTGGATTAATTAATTAAACCATATTAATGGTACATATTGCTAAAACGATTCATCATTTAAAAGTTGGAAATGTTTAGTAATATGGCATGTATAAATATAATTTCTTAGGAACTGCGCTGTAGAGAAGAAGAATTGAAAAAGGCTCTAATTCAACAAAAGCTGCAAGAAGAACTGTTAAAAAAGAGAGAAAAAGAGCTGCATGACCGAGAAATTGACCTCTTGGAGCGTGAGTTAAACATTATGATTCTCCAGCAGCAAAATCAGGACCGACCCACGCCAAAGAAAAGGAAAGGAAAGTTCAAAAAGAGCAAGTTGAGGTTATTGAAGTGTGGGGGTCAGCAAATAAGCATGCCTTCAGGTACATGCGATTCTCGCCTATCACACAATTAACCATAAATAAATTTTTAAGTATTTTTTATAAAGTAAAGTAAAAATTGTACATGTAATTTAATTTATTTCAATTACTTTCTTAAATTTCTGTAATGTTTAGAAAGATATGTATTTGAAATATTTATTTTGTTTTCAATCATGTATTGCTATTCACATTTTAGCTTCATTATCAAATAAATAAAAAAAGAGATGGAATATCAAAAATATTTAATTGCTGTCATATATGTATACAAAAAAAAAAAAGAAAATTATCTGTTTCAGATTTCCGCCACAACATTACAGTACAACAAAGCCCAACCATGAGAGGAAACTTGAAAGGTTTACACAATCCATCTAGTCCCGACAGCCCACCTCCTTCGCCCAATCTACCTCGCCTACGAGCTTATGCCTGTAAGTATTTTAGAGGATCTATTTGTCATTCTAATCATAATTATTTTTCCTGGCAGGCATCAGTATAAAGTTCTGGGTACCATTAAAATATCATGTAATAAATAAATGAATTTAACAAGTGTCATTTGACCAGGTAGAACAACACTCACATCATTTTCTGAACAGTGTTAAAATATATAAGATTGGAACCAACACAATTATAAAAAAAAAACTTCTTCAATATATGTGCACTATCTATGGTACCGTTACAGAAACTGAACAAAATTTTAGTTTATGGTATTTTGAGATATGTATTGAAAATTCATAGTAAACAACAATTCAAATTTGACAATTATTAACTGAAACCAGTAGCATGAAAATCACTGCTGCTAGACAGACTAAGAAAAAAAAAAGTGAAAACAGCTAATAATTACAGAGAAGTAGTGAAAAAGCAAAAACATTTTAATGTGTTTTACATGACCTTCACACAGTATGAAACTTTACATGCTGCAGATGGTGGATAACATGTACATGGAAAGAGAAATCTCACGTCTTTCAATCAGACACTGATTGTGAATTTAGTGTATACATTAGATTTTCAGGTATACCTACAGCAAAAAATATTCTATCCTACGTCATGTGAATGCAATATGTCTTCTCTCGCGTTTGAAGTTTTCTTCCAGATGTTTCTTAACACAACAGTTTGATGACAAAGTTATCTCCTGCTTTTTCTGTGGCCGCCAAGGGATTAGCCTTAGGATTTTCCTGGATTATGGATTTCTACCTGTGGAGATACCTGAATCCGAAATGTATGCATCAAATCTGCAAACTGTATCTGATTTGAAAGATGATATCGAACAACAGGTTCTCTTGCCATGGTATGTGCTTTTGTGATATCCACCTTCTGCCACATGCAAAGTGTTATCTTGTGTGAAGGAAATCGTGTAGAAAATATGTGAAACACTAAAATATGATGTTTCTCTGCCCTTGGTTGTTTTCACCTTTCTTTTTATTCTGTCTAGTGTCAACTATTTTCATACTCTAATTATGTTTTTTTGCTGTGGATATCGCTTTCCAATAAAAATGTAGTTGTGCCATTTGAAATTTTGTCACTGTAACTGCTAGAATTTAATTGTTATTTTCTTGAGTGCATACCTCAAAATACCTTAAACCAAAATTTTGTTCTGTTTCTATGAATGGTATGATAGCTAAAGACTCGCATATCGAGAAAGTTATTTACAATCTCTCCCTCTCTATCTTGTCCATGTGTGTGTGAGAGAGGAAAAATTGATTAATAACTGAACTAACTGATAAAAACAATATTTTAGCAAAACATTTCTTTACTCATCAGCATAATCTCCTACAAATGCAATACATTTATTCTAATGCTTTTTTATGGTTACTGTATTATCTTTGACTTCTATATAGGTGTTAGTTTTAACATTCATTTCTTCATTGAGGCAAATTACTTTCTTTTCTTTTTTTAAGTCTGTGAACATCCAATAGTAGTTGGGTACCAAACCTAATGAATATGGTGAGTGCGGTAGTAATTCAAAGTCTAATTCAAGCAATTTGGTCATTTTAACCATCGACTTGGGCCGTTTCACCAATAGAATATACAACTTCACAATTTCTTCAAATGAGGTTGTTTATGTGTGATTTTTGCCTTCGAATACCCAATAATGGTATGTAATATACGCTATTGATAATTTTTTTAATTTTCAAGATAGTCAATGAATGTTGCACTATGTACATCCTAATATATGGTAACTATAACCTTCTCTGGCCACCTATGGCGTCTTTAGCCGCTTTGGATGAATTTCATAGATTGCTCTCCATTTAGTTGACTACATATTTGATTCTGGTGTGCAGTGATGAACTCATGTTTCATCGATTGTCACATAAATGCAAAAATGTTTTATTTCGCATGGTGCCAAACAGCGCTCTGGATTAACGATGAGTTGTTGCTTGTGCTTCATTGTGAGTTATCATGGCACTCATTTGTAAACTAACTTTTTAGTACCCAAATGTTCATGGGAGATAGTGTAAACACTGCCAAACGATTTCTTCAGCATATCGGTTACCTACCACAACTTCAATTTGCAATTGTCCATCATGTTTTTGATATTTTCTGAGTAACAGCCTCATTTGTTCGATCAAAGTGTTCAACATCATTTGTGTTTGTACGACCACATTTCAAATCAGCATACCGCCAACAGATGGTTGTTTTGACATAGCAGATTTGAGATAAAATTTATCAAACCATTAGTGAGCTTGAACAGTATTTTTTCCATTATAAAGGAATGTTTTATCAACACACGAAATGCAATTTTTTCTGTTATTTTGAATATTACAAATGAGCATCATTTAAACCCCTAGTTTACACAAGTGTTTGAAATTTTGACGCTTCATTTGAAGATTACACTAACCGAAGATGTATGAATATTTAAATAAAGGTACCATCTGGTAGTTAATTAGTCATCCATGTGTTATGTAATTTTAAGAAAAAAATAAAGAAAATATTTCTAAAAATTTACGTTTTTCTGTTAACTTAACACATTTAATTATTTAAACCTTGAATATTTATAATAAATTATCTGACATTATCAATTGTGAGGAGAACTTTGCTATGATTTTGAATTTAAAACTATATAATCACTTTTATCTTCATTTATATCTATGAACCAAATATATTATGCTAATTTTGTCAGTGACTTTTATTCAATTACTTGAAAATCCATGATTGACTAGTGCAATTATGCCTTACATTTCAAAAAGAAGTTTTGCATAGTTTTCAGAGAAATAACATTCTAACATTTCTACTTAGACATGATAAACATTTTTTGTAAGATAAATATTGATCAATTATTATTAATTTTGCAATTAATTTCAAGTTAGATCTGACAAATTTCAACAATAAGCTTTTTAAAAAAAATTATTACCAAAATGTCTTATTGTTTATTATGATTTAATTTGTGTTATAATCTTCTTGCAACTATATGGTTATTTTAATTTTCCTTGCACAAATTCGACAGTTCTCAGTTTCCTATTTATCAAAATAGAGAAATAGTTTTTAAAACAGTACATTTCCAATTTTGAATACGACAGTTTTATTTGAAAAGAGAATAAAACATTGTCTTTATCAGCATTAAAAATATGGCAAGAACTATATTGCCTGCAAGCATCATTAAAAAACATTTAAGTTCAGAATATGCCTAGTTTTCATGTGTTTTTACGAACTTTTAGATCATACTTTGGTCTGTAGCTATTCATTATTTGGTATAAAATCTTGCACACTTATCAAACTGAGTATGAGTACATTTTTAACTAAAACGATTTATATTAGAAATAGATATATATTGAAATGACATTAAACCATTAGCAACCTTTTTTTTTTTTTTTTTTACTAATTAGTGTTTAAATGATTTTCAATAAATTAAAAAAAAAACAATTTTATGAGCATTTTGTGAAATTTTTGTTTAAATTGACACCATTTGTTAATAGCGAGATTATTCTTATTCTTAATTATGACTTGATTACAGGTGGTTAAATTAATGGTTTGTTTGCATTTTGGTATTTTTTGTTTAATGTATTTTCAAAATGTTTGATGCTTATGAAAAGGTTTCATATTAATGACACATAAGTTTATCAGTATTTTTTGTATATTAATAAGCTATTTATTATTCCCTGCCATCAGTTACTTGTTATAAAAAAACTATGGACATAGTAGTTTTTTTACAGTGCTGAAATATATGGAATTTGAGGACAATAATGATTGTGGTTACATTTTCTGTAATCTGAACAGCTTGTCAATATCAGTTATGCCTGCTTGTCTAATTGGGCGGGCTTTTTTTTTAACTGCACTGTCAAAAGTAATGAGTATATATTACATTCTGGGGAAAACCTGTGCCTAAGCACAGCAGTGAACAAAATACAAAAATTGGGTGAAGAATCTTTGGATGTTCAAACAAACTGTAACATTTAAATGCATGCAGTTGCTGCCAAAGTGTGAGTAAAATTCTGTAAGTATCTGTAGGTTTCTGTATTAACAAATTACAATTAAAAGGAAGGTACAAATTTTGACAGATTATTCATTCCAATTTACTTCTGGCTAATTAAAATGCAAAAGGACATCTCAAGTGATAGAGTACTGATTACGGAATACCAATGAGGGGAAATGACCCCTAAACCTCCTCGTCTTTATTCATAAATAGGATTTAAATTTTAATTGGCTGCTTTAATGTTAGCAAATATAAATAAAAGAATTTCTAAAATTCAAATTAATATGGTACTCAAAAGTTAAAAATACTAAAAATAAATAAAAGTAAGATACAATATAAAAAAGAATTTAAGTTAAGTTTAAATTCGATACAATTGGAGACCAGTTGTCGATGCCACAAGACTGTCGAAAAAAAGTAAACAAAACAGTGAAAGGGTTATGCTAAACGGTGGGAGCCATGGTGGTGATCTGAAAAGAAAAATTAAAACATCCTCACAAAAAAAAAAAAAGGCCGATTTCAGAACTGAAGTTCTTTTAATTTTTTATTTTTTCACAAGTGATGCTGTAACCAAAAAGGCTGTTTGAACAATACAAGCAGCCTTTTTGGTTGCAGCATCGCTTAGATCACATTGATTTGCACAACAGGACATGTGTAGGTCTGATAAATTTTTTCACAAACTTATTTTAATTGGTTCATTCAACCGTAAAACCTAGAAATGTCTTTGTCATAAAATTTATTTATTAAATTAATGTTACATGGTACATAAAAAATATGGATTAGAATTAACCCATCTGATTAAATTGTTTGATATTTTAAAGCATAGCAGTATTTTGCTTATTATGATTTTATTTATTTTTTTGTTTTAGTACAAACAGACGGTTTGAAAGGTAAAACCTGGGGTCCTAGTACTGTTCACCAGAAAGAACGGTGCCATTCCCGACAGCTGCTGGTGGATGGCAACAAGAGATGGTCCAAAAGTGCCCCTAACTTGGAGAAATCTCCCCTTCCACTGTCTATTGGGGGAATTTTGAATGCTGCTGCATTAAGCGATAGTGGTAAGTGTTTTTTTTTTTTTTTTTTTTTTAATTTATATCATTAATTATAAAATGTAAATGTTGAAATTGCTTATGTTCTGTAAAGAAATTCCACAACACTTTTAATTGAAAATTGAATATATATTGTTAAAGTTTTCTTATTTATAAATATTTATTGGTGGGAAAAAGTAAAAAGCTTTTCTTCCAGAAATGTGTTGGATATTTTTCATCATTAAGTAATCTGAAGATTTCTTTTCTAATAAATAACAGCTAGGCCTCAACACCCTAATTGCTTAGATGGATTACTTCAACTAAAAATTTAATTGTTAAAGAATTAAATGGAAATAATCCAATTTAGAAACAATAAAACTCATTTTGGAGGTACTTGAGAACAGAAAAACGGATTTGCTTTTGAATTTAATGAAATTGGAGAAAAACACCAAACCAAAAGACAGGAATTAAACAAATTGGGAAAACAATTTATCAAAAGAAAGCTAATTAAATATGTTATACTTCCTAGAAAATTATGAAACAGTTGTGAAAGTTTTATCTGCAAACTGAGGAATCAATTTCATAAATTTGAGAAAAACATTTACTAAATTTTTGAGGTAACAAGAAAGGACAGATGAAATCTGCAAAACTTATAAAAGCTGCAAGAAAATTTAAACTAATGATCAAAATGAACGTTAACTGTCACAAGCCTTCCAAGAAAGAATTTGCCCTGAGAACTAAATTTTGTAACTCGAATGAGATGGCAGAAAAGCATTTGGATTTTGCATTGCATCACATCAACTTCCAGGAAAAGCTGGATAATGAATTCTAAAGAACAAATATTATAAATTGGGCAGAAGAGGATAGAAATATAGAACCCACTTACAGAGGAGTTACTAAAGCAATTATTAAAAAGATGATCCAAAACCCTTAAGCTAAAAGATGTGTTCTGTATTCCAAAATTAAGTGGTAATTTAATTATGATTTAGAATAAGAACTAATAATAATTCAGGGTTTGTAAATGATATAATGAACCAATATTTAGATCAGAAAGGCATGAAGATTCTATAATCTGCTTGTCTAGGAGGAATGGAATTAAGAAAACAAATAGAATAATGCTTGACAAAGTAAGAACTTTATTATCTAATCAATTACCACATGGATTTTGGACAGAAGCATATACAAAGCAGAGTACATAAAAAACCATAATACACAGCATGTCAAACAATTTCTGAGAACTTCTTTATAAAAACTAAATATAAACAAGTAGGGTTTTTTCGGGGTGATTTTTATTGTTAATCTTCATGCAGAATGGTTTGAATTGTTTCTTTGATGATGTTCAAAGACTTCCATCATTATCAGTGCCAATGACACAGAGATAGTTTGCCATGAAATCATGCACTTATCCATTGATCTCTGCTGTTCTGAATGAATTTGGTTTTCCTGTATGATTAATCATCTTCTACTAGAGTATAGAGTTTTGGCCATAAGAAATGTTAGATCTTCTTAAATAAAATTTGCCTTAAACTTGTTTCATTAAATGTATATTTCAGTGGTACTTTTTTCTAAGTTTTTACATAAAATTTAATTACAGCTCTTTGTTCCATCTTGAAAATTCAACAAGAAAGAAATTGTACTTCTCTAAGGACTATCCATATCATTTGAGATAGTGAACAAATAATTGAGATTTTTAATGTGCATCATGCATGAGCCATAACACAGATGGTGCTGAGAACAAGTGCTAGTTTTAGAAAGTTTTTGACATACTGTGTACTAATAAAAAGAAACTGAAATCACAGAATCTAAAAAATTTGAATTCTACAAAACCATAATCAATTTAAGTTGATGAAAAATCTGATGCATCATTTGTTGAGGTATAAGAATGAATATACCGTAAATAAAGTACGGGAAAGTCATAGATTAATAAATCAGAAATATATTATTTAAGAGATAAGGATAATAATAAAAAAATTATATAACATATTTGTGCAAATAAAGGCAGACAACATAAAAATCCATGTGAATGGCAACTTTTATTGATAAAAAAAAATTATAGGTGCAGTATTGTTGGATATTTTTTATCATCATGAATATGTAGACAGCTCAACTTGGTATTGTTCTTATGTTTAAATGATGATTGCCTTTCAAAGATTTGTTTATGAAGATAGTATTTCAATTTATTTTATATATAATGTTAATATTCTATTGACTTTCAAATAAAATAATTAAGCATCAAAATGCCTAATTCCTTATTTCAGCTTAAAGTTGTTTGTGTTTCTCCTAATTTAAACTTTAGCAAATTAAAATATTTTATAAAGTAATGATGTTATTGAATCATAAACAAAAAACATAGAATGCTCAAATTATTAGGTATACTTGCATGTTATTTCTATGGAAAGTGTTATAATTGTATCTCCAAATTTTAGTTTAATAATTTTAACATAAGTATCTGTCAATGTAAATTTTATAGAAACTACTTAATGAAAAGTGTTATTGTTGAGTGGTTGGAATAAATCAAAGCTGTGATACTTTTTACATATCAATTTCTCAGGAAGAAAGTCTGTTTAATTATAATTAGAGTGTTTTCTTGGAATAAAACAACTTTATTACTACTGTGCCCAAACAGTAAAACCAATTTTCAATTTAAATTTTCCAGGCATGTGGAATTTCAATTTTTTTTTTTAGTTTGTTGACACTGTCCTTGACATCTGTGTGAAATTTCACATCAAAATATTCATTAGTGTTTGAGTTACGCTTGGCTTTGTGAGACTAAAAGGGATTTCGGCGATTTTTTGAAATGTCTGTCTGAATTAATTACTCAAAGAACTTGCATTAAATTTTTGTGTGTTGAATGAATATTGGTGTGTGAAAACATGTAGAATGTTGCAGAAGTCATTCGATGAGCAAACTATGTCGGAAAGAAATGTTTAGAAGTGGTAAAAACAGTTCAAAGAAGGCAGAGAACGCGTTGAAGACGAAGAGTGCTCTGGTCGACCATCAACCTAAACCGACGAGGTTCACGTCCAAAAATTAAAGATTTGGTGTTTGCAAACAGGTTTACAATTTGAGACCTTGCTGACGATGTTGGAATTTCAAAAGGGTCGGTCAATTCCATTTTAAAAGATGCTTTTGGCCTCAAGCACGTCAAATCTCGATTGGCACCAAAAATACCCAATTTTTTTTGAAAACATCGTCGCTTTGAAGTGTGTGAAACAATGCTTTCTGACTATCTAGACAAGTTAAAATGCATCATGAGATGAGACTTGGATTTATGCTTACAACCTGGAATCAATCGAGCGAATATCGTGGTAAAGGTGAGGCAAGAACGAAAAAAGAGCACGGCAAAGTCTCTCAAAAATCTAGGTCATGTTGACCGTTTTCTTCGCTTAACGTGGTGTGGTGCATTATGAATTCTTTCTGCTTAGCCAAACTGTCAACAATGAATATTATTTGAGTGTTATGCGTCGTTTGCGTGGAAGCTATTCACAAAGAGTCCACATTTATGGAAAGACAACTCTTGGTTTTTGCATTACGATAAGCTCACACTGCATTGATACTTATTGCCTCTTTTGCCAAAAATGAAACCTATATCATTCCACAACCACCGTCTTCACCTGATTTAGCACCGTGCGACTTTTGACTATTCACTAAGGTCAAAAGACTACTCCAGGGAGCACCGTTTTTGAGTCGATTGAAGAGATTTAATCGCCACGCTTTGACTTTAGTGCCCGACTTTGCTTTGACTTTTAATATATTTGACATCCCGGCCAATGACTTTTTAGCATGCATTGAGGATTGGAAAAACGTTGGCAGAAGTGCATTGTGTCCAGAGGGGGATTACTTTGAAGGTGATGAAATAAATTTGGGAAGATTAAATAAAGAGTTTTTGAAAAATAAAAATTGGTCTTACTTTTTTTTGGATACAGTAGAATTTTGAGGCTTTAAAATATCAAATAAATATTATACAATACAGATGCACTTTTTTGTTATCCTGAAGAAATACTCAAAGATTCGGATCATTCTTTATACCAACTTATCCGAAAAAAAAAAATACAATTAAGCATTGCCTGTTTTCCAAAAGGTTTAAAATTTAATTATTTATGTATATATATATATATAGTTATAATATTTGTGAAAAACTGTGTCATCTCTAAAAAATGGCATAAAAGTATATATACTAATTTGTCTTTTCTGTGTATAGGAATAAAAATGTTTAAGAAACTTTTTTAATCTTATACATATCCTTATTTATTATATTTAAAAGAGTTTCCAGTGTCGTTTTGTAATATTCATTGAAAGATATCATTTATTGTATTATAAGCCTATTGTATGCACTTACAATTTTCTAGTTTTTACAAATACCTCATTTTTTTTTTTTTTTTTTTTTTTTTTTTTTTCTTTTTGTCTATTACACTTATTTTTATATTTCATCTTTGTTGATTGAAAATGCTAAAACATTTTTCTTATTATTTCTACCTGCAAATATTCAAACTATTCTATAAATAAGTTTTATATGAAAACTTTAGTGTAGTCTTAACCAAGGTAACAGTGTAATAAAAATAAACTATGAATCTGTTCTATAATTCAGCAAATTTGGTATTTTTGTAGTTTTATTTTGTAAACAATATGTAAATATATATAAATGACTTTTCAAAATAAACTTAAAAAAAAGCCAAGAAAAATATCACAGCAGTAAATCCAAAATGTATTTAATTATAATAGTTATAGATAGCGCGGGGCCTGAATAGCCGAGTGGCTAGTGCTCTGGCGCTCGGTACCACCGGTTTTCGGGTTCGAGTCCCGGCTGTGCCTTGGGTGTTTGTAGTGGTTCAGAATCCACTTTAAACCGTAGGTCCCGGTCTTTATGACTGTTGGACGTAAGAGCTAACAACCCTACCCCGTAAAAAGAAAAAAACGTCTATCGTTTCGAAATCTATCAGTAGGTAGACGGCCTTGGCCCACACTGGGCTGTTGTGCCAATGATGATGATGAGTTATAGATGGCCCATGGTTGAAAAAAAAATATTTTTAATTGTTCATAATTAATTATTTAAAATTATTATAATCTCAGAGTAACAGGAAATGTCTTTTTTTTTTCCGCATAGCATTCGAAAGCGAAATTTCTTCAAGCACTCGGACTTACAATGGGGAAATTTCCAGTAGTTCGAAACGTTCCTCTCTTCCGCGGAGATTTGTGAGCTCCATGATGGAAAACATGAGTGCCATTCTTGCCTCTGTTGCTGTGGGGTTTGATATTAGAGCAGCAAAATATGCATCTTTACATCCTCGCTTGCCGCCCACGTGGCCAGATGATGGAGAAGATGAGGAAAAGTGGTGGCCAAAAGAGACAGGTGACTTGGCTATTATTCATTTATATAAAAAAATTGTGATAATTTCTTGTGCATAAAACTCATGCAATCTGTATTTGTTTGTTAATGTTCTTTCATGTAACATGTTCCTTTCATTTACCCACATGCATGCTTCAATATATGTGGAGCATCTAATTTTGCCTTCTTTCATGAAAGTATGACTTCCTTCATAGTTTTCATAAGTTAAGATTATTGTGTAATATTTGATTTTAGTAAACAAAATGAGAATTTTTATAATTATCCAAGAAAGATGAAGTAGTAGTAGAATATGTGAATAAAAATGAATAATAAAAAAGACAGTTTGATGAAATGAAAATATATATAAAAGTCTTTCCATTGTTAAAATTATTTAAATTCTACTGTTAAATATATTATAATTCTACAACTAAACAAGCAATGATTTTAAAATTGATTATATTTAGAAGATCAAGTAAGCTTAAGTTATTACTTTTATTAGCTTTAAACTGAATCACTTTTTAAATTAATGTATCATCTTTTAATATATTTTGCGAATATATTTAATCTCAAGCAAACAAAAATATTAGGTTAATAGTATAAATTTAACAGTTTTAATTTTACAAATAAGATATGGTAAAAATTTTCTTTTAATATTTTACTATTTTGCAATTATGAACTTTTTAGTATCTTTAAAATTTTCATATATGCGAAATTTATTTTTATTTTAAAGGGCCACCTAAACTTGGTGTTGATTATGAATTCTCTTCCTCATCTGGTTACCCTCACAACACGTATCATGGCCAAACCCGTCACTGTCGACCTAGTCTCAATCTGGATGGTGCCTCTCAAACAAAATACTGTGATCTACAATGGAGTAACAATGTTGCCACTGCTTCGCCCTTGCCAACTCCCCGTAAACTCTCCACCACTAGCTGTGAGAGTGACAATAATTTCAGCTCAAACTTTATTGATACAAAATCGGGGGAAGAAAAGCCATATCCTGAATGGCAGTGCTTACAGGGAACTTATGCCTATGACAATCCCTGGTTCGCAGATTTCTACATCTAGCGATCTAGCTAACATCCCAACTCGTTTGTCTCAGCGAGGAAGGAAGTACGGTCATCAGCGAACCCCTTCTAATGTATCAAATGCTTCCAATGCTTCATCCAATATCAATCCTTCTTTTCACAGCGACGAAGCAGATGGAATCGATTCTGAGATCCAGACGACGGCACGTTTACTTACGTACACAGCTAATCCTCCAGTGTACCAGCGCAGAAAAAGCCAGGAACGTCCTGCCATACGACCATCCACTCTGGATCTCCATAATAATCGTCTTCCACCTATTCCCAAGAAAAGTGCCTTAGGAAGGACTTCACCTAAACAATGGACAGCTTTTTCCAATTCAAATTCACCTTCCAGAACAACTCCCACAGATGGATTAGGAACTCCCAGTGATGAGAGTTCTGGCAGTACCAGTGGGTCTAGAGTTCGTTTTTCAATTGATGAAAGTGGAGGTTATGT
The DNA here is from genome assembly GCA_021605095.1 of Caerostris extrusa. Classification (NCBI taxonomy): domain Eukaryota; kingdom Metazoa; phylum Arthropoda; class Arachnida; order Araneae; family Araneidae; genus Caerostris; species Caerostris extrusa. Next base: position 37,958 of record BPLR01020076.1, read on the forward strand.
TAATCGAGCAGCCAGGGCAGAAGAGGATCGAACCTCTACTGGATCTTCCAGTAGATGGTCAGTCACAGGATGGTACAATTCCATTGTCTGTCGCATTCCAACGTAATTTAAAACAGCGTCAGATAGTGACTAGACAATGGGAGCATGGTTACTTAGCTTAGTTCTTGCTACAAAGTATCATAAATTTTTTATATTATTATTCAACAAACTTTTATTTCACATTTTTACCATAATATGCTATAGCCCCACCAAAAAACCTTGGCAAGTCACAGGTTTATATATTTTGTTTGTTTCAAATTATTTAATCATTGCCAATTGAATGATGAAGCATGAAAAATTCAATCTTAAAATTCTGCAATTTGTGGGCTATGAAGCAGTTTACTAAAAAAGTGGTTGAATACTTAGTATTAAACCAATTTTCTATTTCACCATTATTTATTAATGTTCTTGGTCATCTGCTCAAATAAAATATCCCCCTAGAAATCAATATTGAAGTTGTAAATGACTTCTTTGCTATTGTGATTGACCTTGTGTGCAGGAAATAAAAAGTTCATTCTTTTGTCTCTGAAACTAGCCTATTTATAAAATGAGATGACCACAGCTAAGTAAGAATGTGCATATTTCCTTTATCTGACAGGTTTCTTTGAATGGTACCATTTTACTGTCCATTGCATTCCAGCATGGGACCTTGGCTATTTGACATAGCTTATAAGAGCTATGCAACAATGATTTTTCTCCCTAATTTACAGTCATATTGATCTGTTTTTGCCAAAATATGCTCATAAACATTACATTCCTATTGGTGAAAGTGAAAGTCTCAAAGCATTGTAATTGTGGGGGCAGTGTTTTACTTGAGATACTTAAATGGAAATAATGCTATATTTTTGATACCCCTCCCCTTGAATTTTTTCAAATTTTTACATTCCCTAACTTTATCAAGATGTCTACTTCTATTCTTCACATATTGTAAAATTAGAATGAATGAAATCTGACTTCTATTTTTATTTAAAAACATCCAAAATTTATTTAAATTCAATTAATTAACTCTTTTGTTATTTGCATATGCAGTAACTGTCACAGATCTGACCTGTAAAATTTCATTGAATTGTGTACAAATTAATGTAATCATACATGTTCATTTATTCTTTTGTCTACTCACTGATTGTTTGTTAAGGTATTTAAAGTAACCTATTAAAACATTCTATTGGCTAATCTGATACATATTATTATATAACATTTGTGTTTGTATTTTTGTGATAAAACGAGTGGATATTTATGAATGTGCAAAACTTTTTATATCAATTTTTATGTATGTGATAAGAAAGGATCATTTTTTTTTTTTGTAACTAATACTACAAGATATGATCAAAAAAAAATTTCTAACTAATTTTAAAATCAAAATGTATTAGGAAATGTTTTTAGTATAGAAATTTTCTAATTGATGTGTAATTGAATGCTGTAAATATTAATACTACACGTTTAGGTTACTTTACTTGAAATTGTTGCTTGGTTAGATATGTAGTTTACTGTTGCTTCTTTTTAAAATTTAGATTGAAAGAATTTTGTAATGCTGATTTTAAATAAAAGATATATTTATTGTTTATATTTATCGTTTTATATACATATATTTACCAAAATTGTCATTATTTATAAAAAAATTTTATATTTTGTTCTAGATATTTATATTTAAAGAATTTAAAATTTCAAAGTTAATAATTCGGTGATATTATATAAAAGAATCAGACTTGTTTAAAAATTTACTGATAACATATTGCTGTTACAAAAAACATTTTCTACATGGCTACAGTATTTTCATCATTTGCTACATATGTGTTTTCGTGTTTGCATTATATCAGATAAAACCTAAATGTGTAGTATTTGCTCAAAATAAATTAAAAGTTGCATTTTTATTTTTTTGCAGAAAGTACTTACAATTTTTCCAGTGGTTGTATGATAGGTGAAATAAGTGTGATACTATGGACCAATGTTTTTCACCTTAACTTTAAGAATTACAGTGTAATTTAAGAGCTTTTATGGATATATAAAACTAGTTTTTTAACTACTTGTGATGTTCTCTTTGTTAAAAAGTGCATTGTTCTATTTTTTTTTAATCTTTTTTAAATACAATATCTTTAGGAACAATCCAATTTTGTACATTTTTACATTGTAATCTTTTCTGTGTATGCATGATATGAAACTTATGCCATGTAGCCTAAATAAATTTATCATAATAGATATTCGACTTTGCCTTTTAAATCAAATAACAAATGTTTACTTTGAAAATTTTGATGTGCCTTAAGTCTTGAAAGTTGCTTTTTGTAAAAAGACAATATTTTTGTAAATACCTAACTTTACACATTTAACAATGTATGCAATATAAGTTAATAAATGTAACATGTTTGTTGTTAAGTGTTTCTCTTTTTGTAAAATGAATACATATGCATTTAAAGAAATATCCATAATCTTTAATAAACTATATATATTTATGAACTTTGTATAAAATCAGTTTTCCCTCCAGTTTTTGATAACAAACAGACATGCTTGATAACTATTTCTTTAGAAATTGCTTTACACATATCATAAACAGTTAAAGCAGCAACTGCAACTGAAGTTAATGCTTCCATCTCAACTCCAGTCTTGCCACAAGATTTGACTTCTGATTGAATAATTACTTCATGTGTTGCTGGATCCAGAGTAAGATTTAAATTAACATGATGGATTTGAATATTGTGGCACAGTGGTATGAGGTCAGAAGTTTTTTTAGCTGCCATAATACCAGCAAAATTTGCTATAGATAATACATCCCCTTTCTTTATTTTATTTTGTTCTACTAGCATAAAAGCTGTAGGACCGAGATGAACTTTAGCTTCAGCTTTGGCTATTCTTATGGTAGGAGATTTTGGGCCAACGTCAATCATTTTAATTTTTCCTTCTGTATTAGTATGTGTTAAAGCAATTTCATCATTGACAGAATTTACTGCACTAGAAGTTGTAAAAGCTATCTGACTTATTAGAAATTGAGACGTTTTGGCACTTGGTAAGAGATAAACTTTTTTATTTGACACTTGTCCTGAAAGGAAATAATTGTAATGAAATATTTCTGGATCGTTATTTTTCAGAGATATATAATTTTATATTTCGAGAAACAATAATTTAAGTTAGCAAGAAAAAAACAATACTTAAGTATATAAATGTAGTCTTATTGTAAATGCATTCAATTTTATATATGATCTTTTTTTTTTTTTTTTTTTTTTTAGAATATATTTGTGTTGCATTGACAATAATCATTATTTCTATAGGTATAAAATATTACCTATACTTAACCACCAATCAAAATCATGGGTCGATTTTGCATTTTGGAGAGATTGAACATACCTGTAAAAAATACATATGTTACATAAATAAGCAATCTTTATCATAACTATTATATTTGTAAAGGACCTTTAAAGTACTATTTAATGAAAAAATATTAATATAATTTAGTACAAAACAAAAGAATTTTTTAACATATAACAGGGTCTCCAAACTACTGCACACAGGCCTGCTACAGTTTATATATATTTTTAATGAGTGTGCCTTGAATACCGTGAATGTCAAGCTGTTTATAATTTTTATCTATTCTTCAAATAAAATTTAGCACCTGAGCAATATTTAAAACATCTGTTGATTCATCCAAGGCCAAAAGAAACACTCTTAAGTGTCAATTTTTTGTCAAACAATTGAATTAATATATTTTCTGCAATATCAACTTTTCTTTGAGCCACAAGGCTTCCTGGCAAATTGTTTATAAATAAAGTAGCTTTTCCTGGACATAATTTTTCTGCTGCTGCAATCATGGAATTCTTGATTAATTGGTTGTTGGCAAATGGTTCCATTACTGACTGAGCTGTGTAGAAACTAGCACAAGTTGCTTCTTGTTTCATTTGACTTTTTAAACAACAATTGATGAGATTTCAATACATTTTGGAGATTCATATTTTGCTAACAATAGACTTATCTGTAAATTTTATGTAATCCTGAGAATGTTTATATTATATTTGAGGACTGATATTGTTTCAATGTAAATTATGCACAATGCATTATTACTTGATTAAATCACAAAATATTAATGTCCCCGTTGCTCTTTAAATCTTCTGCACTTAATATCTATCTTTTGTTTTCTCCATGTTTATACAAATCCACACAAAAGGTGCTTAACTTCACATTAAAATAATGCATTCGTCATTCTGAACTCAAAATTTGGAACTGTGCAACTCTCTGTTGTCAAGTATTCACACCATGCATCCTCAGAACATATTCAAAACCTCGAAAATACTAGCATCATCCAAATAAATCATACAACAGATTTTTCCCACACATATTCTAGCTTTGCTACTCACTATAAAATGGTGCTGTATACTTGACTAACCAAGCATAATCAACCACCTCCTGGAAGATGGTAGGGCAAGGTGACAAGTTCATAACAATGGCATATCCTTGACACTTGCTCTTAAGTACAAACTGAAACTGTGAACAGAATAGCAAGTCTTCCCCTGCAATTTGTCTGCATCTGCAAGTCACCCTGCACTAATATTGCACTTTCTGGCTAGTTCAAAAACAAAAATTTGCTCATTATGTTGGTATAATGAGCTAGCTAGGCCTTTGGGATTTAGTGGGAAGTTAGTGCATCCTTAAAAAGTTTAGAGACCTCTGATATATAATAAAAAATACCATATTTTTAAACAATGATAATTTAAAATTTCAGATATAAAAAGAATTATGCTTTTTCTTAGAATCTGAATAATTTTTTAAATAATTTAATACAATTATACCTGCATGTTGCTTCTTTTTTGATAAGACAGCAGAAGCTATCATGCTTAATAAGACGTCTTCAGGTATTTCTTGTCTTAGAGCATCTCTTAATGATATTTCCTCGTTCCCAAACAAGCAAACCTAGAATATAAAAAAATTAATAATTCTTAAATTTAAACTCATGATTGAAATGCATTATAATCTTAATTCTACAACTTACTTTTAAACTACCATCAGCAGTTATACGTAAACGATTACAGGAACTACAAAAATTTTTGGTCATAGAAGTAATAAACCCAATTTGACCTTTAAATCCAGGTACTTTATAAGCCTATAATAAAAAAATAATGAACTTTAACTGTGATTTATGCTTACAATATTTTAAGATAAATTTTCTGAATTATCACTCTATAAATAATTGTTGAATGGAAATGTAAGCCATTGAAATTATAAAATAAATACTTTACTCAAGCCTCTTAATTTATAAACAAATTATGGCTATTTTGAAATATTGGATCTGTCCATATTCATTAGTCATGTTGAAATTGGTACAAATCCTTATGTGGAACATTAATTATCTTAATTAAGAAATAATTTTTATCATCAACGTGAAACTTGACTACAGGAAAGTAATCCTTAGAAAATTAATAGAATGGTGTTTACAAAAATTAAAATGTGTCATACATTACATGTCTTACTTTAGAAGTATCATTTGATAAATCTTTCAGGCGTATCAATTCTGGAAAATCAGATTTTATTATTCTAAGCATTTCTGAATAAGGCACCATTTTATTATTATTCCACTTATTTCCACCAAATGGAGAATATTCTATGAATCTGACATCTACATTCTAGAAATAAAAATGTATATATAAAAGTATTCCATTGATAAAACATTTACTTGTACAGGTTATTTATAATTAAAACTTTCTCAGATTTATTCTTTTGAAAGTTAAAAATAGCAAAATAATTTTAATTATAACAAAATAATACCATATTTTCTGTAAGTTTAACAAATGAAGATAGCTCGTCATCATTGATTCCTTTCATAACTACACAGTTTATCTGAAATAAATAGTCGCATAAAACAAGTTACAAACATTATAAATCACTTTTAAACATAAGGATCTTAAATTGAATACCCTAAAGCTTTAAAAAAATTATTTTATAAATAGGCATTTCAAGATTGTATACACAAATACTTTTTTCACAAAAAAGATCTATCAAATGTTTTTTCAAAATTCTTTTTAAATTATAATTACTCAAAAATTTAATATGCAAAATATATTTACAGCTTTAGTAAAGAAATTAAAACATTTTGACTTATAATACATGTAAGTTAGCAATGCAAATTACAAAATCATTTGAATTTTGATTGAAAATAAATATGAAATCTCCACATGATTGAAAACTTAATATTTTTCATATCTATGTTATCTTTAATAGAATTTAGATTTTGAGCAATTAAAATATAAAATTTTGAGTCATTGATTTTATTGTAGGTTAAATTTGTTATTATTAATTTTAATTTTAAACTTTGTTATTATTAATCACTGAATAATAACAAAGTAAAATATTTAATTCGTTCAACAATACAAAATAAAAACTTTCATGTTAATGAAAATGTACATTGCAATTATTTATAAGCCACTGAACAAGTCAAAACACTAACAATTGTTTTCAAAGAATTTCAAGAAAATATTTTTTAAAAAATAAGATCAAGAAAATAATTAAAATAATATCTTACAACACAAATTCTGTAAAAAATCATTTCTGACTGAACCATACCTTGACAGGATTGAAATTCAGTTCAAGAGTTGCATTAATACTTTTCATTACATTACTTAACCCTTTATGGCGAGTTATGAATTCAAATTTAACAGGAATCAGAGAATCTAAACTAATATTCAAAGCATTCAATCCTATAGAAAAACATTATTTTATTAAAAAATATTTTAATTAAATGAAAATTTAGATTTACTCAATGCTTTTTATATAAAATAAAAATGTTTTAATATAAAAAAAAATTTTTAATGTAAAAAGAAATTCTGTTCACTTAAAATCCTAACACATTTACATCAATGAAATTTTCAAAAGATTGTAAATTTTGTAAAATTATTTATTTGCATTTTATAAATCGCTCTGTTATAATTAGTAATCATTTCATATTATATTTTTAAATTGTCTATTTATTAATTTTGTAAAAAAACTATTGATGCAATTATTTCTTTAAAACAGTCAATATGAAATAAAATAATTAAATATTTTCAAATTAAAACTTGTAATATAAATTGTTATGTTAATTCTGTTTTTAAATGAATAAGTTTTAAAAGCATTATTAAAATTCTTTATAAATTAAAAATTATATTCTTCATTTATAGCAAAGTTTAATTCTCTTTTTATATGCAACATGCAAAAATATTAGAATTAAAAAATTCTGATTTATTTTAGAATCTTTTATTTTTATGTATGTGATAAATTAGAATGATAGGTAACTTTTCAACAATTGTTATAATATTACAGTATACATTGTAACATAATTTTTACTTACTTCTGAGATTATTTCTATGATTGATCTTAATATTGAATGACAAACTTTTTAAATAGATAAAATTAATTAATCAATCTATTATGTTGATAATTCAATTCAAATCATAATCATTAAATAATGTTAATTTACCAGCATTTTTTAACTCTTCAATACAACGATGAAGAACAAAACCATTGGTTGTCATGGCAACAGTTTGAAGATTATTTAATTCAGAAGTTGCTCCTGAAATATAATTTTGAAATTTTTGTAATTAATATTACTTATTCATAATATTTTATTTAAAAAGTTGAATTCAATGAAAAAATATCTGTAATGAATAGTGAATCCTTAACAAAACAAGAATATTTAAGAAATAAATTTTTTACAATTATATAAATAATTTTTTATAATTTATTTTTATTTTATAAAAAAATTGAAATTTTGTAATATTGGATGCATTATTTAAATTATTCACCATTAATCAAAAAGCAATTTAAATTTTTTCCAAAAACAAATAAAATTCATTTTCAAAATCTATTAAAATTATAAGAAAAAAGATTATACAAAAAATTCCCTCCTTAAAAAGTTATATTCAGTATAGTAAAATTGTTCATTTGCATTTGAATAAGAAAGTAAATGTTTCTAAATTTTAGAATGTAATAATACAGAAAGTCACAAGAAAAACTTTCATGATAAGAGAAATATTTTTTGTTTTGTTAATATTTTTTTAGTTTTGTTAATACACAAGAATAATGGGATAAAAAAAGGAAAAGAAAAGATTTCTATAAAAGAAAACATGTGTTTTTTCCATTAAGAATAAATACAAATTAGAAAAAAAGAAACCCTACTAATTATATCTACAAGATCTTTTCGGATAAGTGGTTCTCCGCCAGTAAAGCGTATTTTGGTGACTCCCAACTTCACAAATAAACTAGCTAGACTAATCACTTCATTTGTTGTTAATAGATGTTTTTTTGGAGTTAAAGACACTCCTTCTTCTGGCATGCAATACTGACCTAAAAAAAATATAAATAGATTAAAAATGATAGTAAATTCTTAATTTCTCAAAAATGTAGAAATTCTAAAAATTTTACAATTCAAAATATAGTACTACATTACATTTAGATTAGATACAATGTGCTAAGACATACTTAAAATTAAAACAATAAGCATATCAGCAATATAACAATAAGCATATTAAAACAATAAGCAATAAGCAGCTTTTAAGCATATCTATAAATATAATTTACTTGCATCGAAAATTGCAACGTTCAGTTAGTGAAATCCGTAAATAATCGTGCTTTCTACCAAAAGTATCCACAAGGTACGAGGATAAATCTCCATCTTTAATCTGAAAATAAATTAGAATTGCTTCTGATTATTTTTCACTGAATAAGCAATAGCTCATAAAAAAACATTGATTATAAACATTACATTCATTAAAATATACAAAAAAAAAAAGATTTCTAATAGCTGAAACTATTCTTTAATTTTTTGATAATTAGATAATTTGAAAGCTTCTTCTATAATCTTCTGCAATAATTAAAGACAAACAATTAAATGATCCATAAATAAATGTAATAAGTTCACTCCAAAATGCATTTTCTACATATTTGTCCTCATAAAAATATGTGTAATCTATATATAAAATTTGTTTTAATTCTGATATATTTTTAATTAATCGTTTTATTTTAGTAAATCTCTTATCTTTTTCTTTACAAGAGAAATATGATTTTGCTACACTCATCCAACTTTTTTATTATTAAATTAAATGTTCTAGTGACTGTAACATTTAACTTAGCTTATTTTTTGTAGTACAAACAAAATGTTTTTACTAAAGATTAAAAGTATTCAAAATTTTAAATGTTATTTTCACTTCTAATTATTTGATTGCTTGTTTATAATCAGAAATGACATATAAGCCGCAGGTGTAATTTTCACCCCAAAATAGTAATAGGTAATCTATAGGGATTCATAATGCCTTTAACATACCATATACCAAATGAATTCTGTTTTTATACCTACAAAATAAAACAAAACGTTTTTTTCAGTTTTAAAAAGTGCTATTGATGCCATAATTATATAAAAAAATGCTATGAATTTAAGATAGGAAAAAAAATTAAGAATTTTTTTATATTTAAGAATTATGATGAAAACAAAAAGAGAATATTTTTCTGATGATTTGTGATCTTCATATTTACTAGAAAGATTAAAATTTTCATCAGTCACAGCTTATAATTGATTAATTAGATTTCCTGTGTAAAATTCTGTTAATTAGTTTGTTTTATTGTTCCTGTTTAATTCTTATCTATAACTTTATTCCAAGGCTTTTTTTTTATCTACTACACAACCTGAATTTAAGAAACATGTCACATATTGGCTAACTTTATAAAAATCCTGTTTACTTCCATCATCCACAACTGTTATGTTTCTTTATATGTAGTATTTTACTCATTTCTCTGTCACACAAACTTTTGTTAGCATGAAACATTTTTAAACAGGATTTTTTAAATAAGTGATTTTGGTGTGACTTGTGAAATAAAATTATCCGCAGATTTTATGCAGCAGTCAATAATCCGATCCCAAAATTTTAAGGGTTTTTTTTACATATAATTTTCAAATCAGGCAGGACACCACAGTAATTAACATTTATACTGAAATCTAAAAATAAATTAGCCAATAAATATTTTTTTTTGTCTACATAAAAGAAAAATTGTATTTAAAGGTAAAAACTTTTATTTTAAAGTATTTTGTGTATTATAAATGACATATTTAGAAACTTATGATTCTGAAGTTTTTATAGAAACTAAAAGTATAAATAACTAAAGTCCATTGTTGAGAAAAGAGAGATTTTTAATGTTTTCAAATTAATAATTTCTAAACAACGTTTAACTAAAACTACTATGAAGAATTTAATAATTAGCCTTCAATGTTATTTCTCTTGTGTATTTTTAAAATAATTAATAATTTTGTAATGGATGATTATTAAGACTACAAACTTGAGTTCATAAAGAAATCATGTTTATCTGATACTACTTTATTATTACTTTCTAGTGATAAATTGATATCTTATGTCTTGCATCATAGTCTAAATGACTAGTAATCCTTACCAAGATCACTTTTGATCTTTATGAAAAGCCATTTAAATAATGTGAGTTGTATTAGTAAAACAGTGCATTTTCTTCTTTAATTATTCAATTTAGTTGTTTTTTTTTTATAAAAATATAATATGTTTTATAATTAGCATAACTTATGCTTTACAACACAAGGACCATTAATCAATGTTACCTTAGTTTATTTATATGAAAAGAGAGGATTTTAAGGGCTTTAATCTTTTCATTAATAATTTTACTAACTCAAAATTTTTATTGGAATTGTATCTGCTGTAAATTAAAAAAAAAAAGAAACCTCTAATTCAAAATGTTTATTCTTGTCTTCTCTTTCAAACAGCAATAAAAATAAAAATTCAAAATCATAATTGCAACAAATATTGCTTTGAAAATATCAGCTTATATAGATGAGAAGCATTAGTACTTTTTATTAGCAACATTCAATCAAATACAAAAATGCAATTAAATTCTTGGCAGTTATAATATAACACGTCATTAAGCTTGGTAGCATTCATGATAAAATGTTTAAATCCTTTGAACATATTTCTTTCTAAAAGAAATTTGCCAAAATATTTTCAAATATAAGATAATTTTCTAGTTAAAAACATGCTAAAGGTTTTTGAAAAAAGAGTATAAAAAATGTTATGTTAAATATTTATTAAAAAAATAATACATTTACAGAACTAGTTTATAACCAGATATAAATATTTTCTCTAATTAGTATATAATTATAAATACTTAGCCAATAGAAAGATTATGGTTATAAATTTATTTTCCATATTAAGGGAAGATAAAATTCTATAAAAAAAGTATTTTTATTTAAACTACTATGAACATATATAATATGCAAAACTACTTTTTTTTTTTTCAAATTCAAGAACAGATTAAAATTAATGAGTTATTATTTTTTTTTTTAATGAGTTATTCAATGTATAAATTAAAGTACGTTTATTGTATATACATACATTTAGAAAATTACTATTAAATCGTCTGGCCGATTTTATGAATTGGTTGACAAATAGTTTAATATGCTTCATAATAATTCTTTAAATGCGTAAAAAAATATAGTCAAATACGAATATTTTTTAAGTTAATTACAGTAAATTTTAAACTAACAATGCATAGCAAAATTAATATAAAAATTTGAAAATTTATATGAATAAATTGTTGAAAGAAGTTGACTTGCTTAAATAATGTTTTTATCACTATCAAAATTAATTAAACATGTGATTTTTGTAAACAAACAAGCGCTGCCATTCAAGGATGGAATAAATTTCTGTGGTCAATTTTTAAATTAAAACCTATTGTAGCAAACAGATATTAATTTTTATATGAAATAAAATTTCCTTGTTTAAGATACATGATATAAGAATGAAACTACGATTAGATTGAAAAATAATCATTTTTATTAAGATTTTTAAAGGAAAAAAATTTTCACTTGAAGTTCTGCAATTATTACTTTTTTTTTTTTGAGGTTCGAAATTCAAAGAGGTGATTCCAATTAAATATATATGATCGAACGACTTGTCTGAATTAATGTGAGTCGAATTCATATGATTCGTATAAATGAAATGAATCATTCCATAAGTGCATAGTAATGTAGCTGTTAATTTAACTACATTGACTAGAAGAAGCAATAAGCTCCAGTTAACAAAAAGAAGCAGTGGTGCACGACCAGTCATTAGGAGTCACATAAACTCAGCATCTGTCAAATTCTATTCTTCGGAAAGAAAGTGTTGATATTAAGTGTTAATTTTTACAGCCCAGACACTAATTGGCATTAGGATTAGTGTCAATTTTAACGCAGGTTAAATTCAGCACATCAGTGAAGAAGGCTAATTAATTTTAATGTCTGTTAAATTCAACGCTGGCCTTCCAGGTTGGAGGTTGGGCGTGGGGTTAACTACACCACCCTGCAAAAAAAAAAAAAACATCAGTTCAGAAATCTCAAGAGCTAAATCACCGACAGATATCTCCCAAAAGACATGGAACAAAACGTACTTGAGTGTTAATACCAGGGCTCTATTCTAGCTCCTTTCCTCTATAATATCTTTATCAACGATATTCCACAAAAAGAACAATATCAAAATTTGTCTTTATGCTGATGACACTGCAGTCTTAACGCAAGGCCGAAAAACTCGCACCATCCAGGAAAATTTGCAAAAATTATATCATTGATTTAGAAAAATGGCTCCTTAACTGGAAGATAAAATTAAATGTGGACAAGACGGAAGCAGTTCTTTTCACTTGCAAATAATCCTATAACCCTCCTAATATTAAAATATACAATAATTATATCACCTGGTCTAAAGAAACTAAGTACTTAGGAATTATCTTTGATGGTAAACTTAACTACAGATCGCATATCTACAACCCTAGAAATAAATTCAATACTCAATTTAGAATTCTCTACCCTTTAATCAATAGAAATTCAGCTTTACCTCTTAATCTCAAAATTCTAATATATCTCTCTTATCTTCGTCCAGTATTAGCTTATGCAAGCCCAGTTTGGTGTTCTGTCGCACGTTCACATTTTGAAATTATTCAAAGGCTTGAGAACAAAACTCTCAGAATGTTAACGAATTCACCCTGGTACTTTCGTAATGACGATATTAGACGAGCTCTCTCGATTCCAAGTTTAAGACAATTTGTTCACAAAATTTCTACTAAATTCTATAATGATATGCGAAACATTAATAACCCTGTATTAAATACCCTACAAAATTACGATTATGATATTTCTTCCCGCAAACATAGCAAAAGACCTCACACTGTTCTAAATATTTTAAGTTAATTTCTTACAACTGCCTAGATGAAAAAAAGTTCACTTTTCTCCTAATTTGACCTTTTGCTCATTCGGGGTTATTACATGCAACTGATTCCATCAACATCTACATTTTTGAAATTTTTCATTTTATAATTTTATTAAATAAATAATTCTCTTTTAAAAGGGGCATTTAATTATCTATTTTGCTTATTTACTCAAAGGGCATGAGACCACCGCTATGTTTCAACATTTTAGTCTTCTAGGAAAAAAGGAGATAGTGAAAGCGTTACGCGGCACGAACAGATCTCCGTAATAATCCCATGTCGGGCGATAATAACAAATAACGAGTGTTAATCAAACCACATGGAATGTGCGGTGCACACTCCGATAGGGGTAGAGCACATAATAATTTAATTGATGTGTTTGAGAACTATAAATTAGACATTTTGACCATTCAGGAGATCAGATGTCTTGGTCAAGGAGTTTTGTATAAAAGAAGATGTAGTGTAAGTTCTATAGCTGTCAGGATAAACAGCACTACTTTGGAGTTTAATTTGTCGTAACTAAGAAAATAAGAGACAGAATCATAGACTTCAAAGCTATAAATGAAAGGATTTGTAAAGTGAGAATTCAGGCTACCTCTCAAAATATTGCCATTATCAACGCACACGTACCAACGGATAGCAAATACGATATATTAAAGGATGATTTTTTATCATAAACTTGAAGTCACTTATGAAAAATGTCCCTCAAACTATATAATAAAGAATGATTTTTATCATATGGAGATGGGGACAGATTATTGGAGATTTTAATGTAAAACTTAGAGAGAGCCAAATGGAGAATTCCGAAAGAAATCACAGTTTTCATGAAGAAAGTAATAATAATAGTAAAAAACTTACTGATTTTCCTTAAATTATTACAAACTAGATAAAAGATTACAAATGCAAATGAATTTATTGTAGAAAATACCTTTTTTAGAGCATAGCGATATACATAAAGTCATTTGGCGCTCTCGTGATAGAAACACGCTAAATCAGATAGATCATTTTCTAGTGAATACGAGACACTGAAAATGCCAGTTGGGTGTTCGCAGTTATCATGACGTCAATGTTGATGCCGATCACTTTCTTGTGATTTGCAAGCTGATGAGAAAGATAAGTAAAATCTTTTGGAATAAACAGCAAAAGTTAGAAAATTGGAGGCTGATTCACTGCGCAAACCTGTAATTAGGAAAACCAATAGAAATAACTTAAAAGAAAGATTACTGAATTGTAATGGTATGCAGAATAAAGATTTTTCTTTGAAACAATTTGAAAAATTAATTAGGGATACTGCAAAAAAAGCTATTTCAGAACTTAAAAGGTGTTAAGCGGCATGAATGATATGATTGTGATTATTTCACAAACAAAGAAAGAGAGAAAAACAAAGCTTATAAATTAATGATACAAAAATATTATACCAGACTATTAGAAGAAACGTATTAGAGAAGACAGAAAGAGACTATTTTCTTTTAAAAAAAGATAGTATATTTGAAGGAACAATTTAGTGAGATCGAAAACTTAAAACGCAAAAGGAGTCGAGAAAGTACTACCAGAAAATTAATGCTTTATCTCGCTTTTCCTATTCTGTGATAATTACGTGTGGAAAGGGTGATGGCGAACTCACAACTATTCGAAATTAGATATTAGGAAGATGGTGTGAGTTCTTTCGAGATCATCTCTGTTAAAGTGAATTCTATCATTATCAATAACATCCAGTTATTGAGAATGATAGAATTCTGGAACATGAATCACCACCTTTGTATGAGGTAAATACAGTAATTACAAATATTAATAACAATAGAGCTGCACGACCAGATAATATTAAGGCAGAGCATTAATTTATCTTGGCTGAGGCAATTCGTAAAGTCATTTCTAAAGTGTGGATTATGGAGCAGATGCCCATTGAATGACAGGAGTACTCCATTTGCTCCATTTTTTTTTTTAAAGGAGACAGGCTGGAATGCAGCAACCACCGAGGTATCACCCTCCTTAATGTTGTATTTAAAAACCTTCTGCCATATTTTATATATATTCCGTATGCTAATGTGGATTTCAAGAAGGAAAATCTACTATATAGCAATTTCATTCTATTAGACAAATTTTTGAAAAAAATATTGAAGATAATATTCACACTTTTTGCCTTTTTAAAGACTTTAAGTCTGCTTTTATGATAGCATTTACAGTGAAAAGTTGTTTGAAGCAATGCTGGAATTTGGAGTTCCAAGAAAATTGGTTAATGACAAAAGGTTTTTTTTTTTTTTTTTTCTAATGCAGCTGGCAAACACTTAGACAGCTTGGTCTTGGATGCCTTAAGGCAAGCGCTGCACAGACGTTACTCACTTTGCATTACGCAGGGGCGGGTGTAACTTGAAGATACGGACGCGGAGTAACAATGCCCCCGCAACGCTCTACGATCCTATTAGGAGCGGACCGATTCCGAACCACTACAAACATCCATGGCACCGCTGGGACTCGAACCCGAAACCTGTGGTACCGAGGGCCAGAGCGCTAGCCACTGACCATTCAGGTCACATGACAAAAAGGTTAAGAGAGTAACTTCCAGAGTTAAAGTTTTGACTGATTTATTATAAGTATTTTATACAAAAAGAGGGGTGGAGGGCCGAGACAAGGTGATGTCCTTGCCTGCATGTTTTTTATTTTCGCCATTAAAAGACTATTAGAGATGCCGGAATTGTAACTATAGGCACCTTTTTTCAGAGATCTAAACACTTTTTATAAATAGTATTCTAGTTATTCTAAATACTTTTATAAATTTTTTTATAAACTTTTTATAAATAGTAGTTATTCTAAATTTTTATAAATAGTAGTGAATAAAATGTATGTCTGCAATGATTTTATGCTCGAGATATTCTTGAAAACATAGTGTAATTTTTCAAGGCAAATATTACTCCAATACATAAGATATTTTCAAAATAAGATGTTTTATGGCATGTTATGAGTGATATTGAAATATTGATATGATTTTTTTTTCTTTTGTAGTTTCATTTTGATTGGATACCTAAAGCTGGATGTCAGCACTACAGAAATTGTAGAATTCATATAAAAATTAAGGCTCTTTCATTGACCTTGTTATGAGTGTGAAACATCAAAAAATATAAAGTGGTTTTCATTAAAAATCCTACATGATCAATTAAAGAAAAAGGAAATAATAATTGGTTATAAATAAATAATCATTTTTAAATGTAAACAAATAGTAACTTCATATGCAAGAAAAGTATCAGAAATGTTAAAACAATAAATATTTTTACAAAAAAAAAATTTAGGAAAAACTTGTTGTCATTTTAATAATTAAAACATAAAATCTTAATTATTGAATTATTAATAATTATCTTAATTATTGAGTTAAAGATACCTCCCATACATTATGATTGACTATAGGACAAAAAGTTAAGATCCTAAAACATATCACACATTTATGTTTCATAACATACCAACTTCACTTTTCACTTCGTTACATACCAAATACATTAAAGTATCTTTTTCTCCCTTTAATTTACAAGACTTTTTAAAATTTTATTATTCAAAAGTAAACAGTTTTTAAAATATTTATCATAATGAATGAAGTGAGAGATTTGGAATGGTATTGGTAATTCATAAATCTCATTATGGCAAATAATAATTTAATAACAAAAGGAAAATACAGTTCTGCAACAATACTGGAAGTAATGTACTTAAAAGCTTTTGGTTAACACTAGTTCATTAGTTAAATGCATAAAATATACATTGCAAAAATAGAATAATTCTAACACTTCAGAGATCACAACAAAAATATTTTTCCCAAATTCTTTTATTTAATGTACATACAACAAAAATATAACTTTGAAATGATTCCAATATTAAATGTTTAATATCAGTGAAAAATATGAGAAAAAATTAATGATGTCACTTAAAATACAATAATTACATAAAATTGTGAAAATAAACCCTAAAGGGATGTTAAATTAATGTTTATATGATAAATTAATCCTTTTATATTTCAAATGTTACAAATTTTTTTCGAATACAACAGTTTGGTGCATATGCATGAAAAACAGATTATAATAGCAGACATTTTTTTGGGGGGGATGTTTACTAATTTTCATTAAGAATACAATTTATTAATACAAACTTGAGTGAACACTAAGAAATATTCATTTCGTAGCTATCCCATTTCATTATATTCCATATAATTAAATTTTACCAGATTTTTAAATTAAAAACCCCATTAAAATATAAAATTTTATATATTATTCATATTTAACATTCAATAATACCCTCACAATTTTTTATTCATTATTAAAATATTAATTACAATGAAATTCTATAAATATAATATATTTGCAGCAATAAAAATAGAAAAATGATAAAAGTATCACTATTTATTTAAATAATAATTTCATTTTTTTCTATCAGATATTGTGTATTTTTCATAATTTTTAGTAGGATCATAAGGCTCCCATCTAGATGCAGGAAAGATGTGCTTGTTTCTTTCGTACCAGCTACGAAGAAGAACTTTTCCAGCATGCGATTCATCTTTCTCAACACTAGCATCACTCACAAGCCTCACATCATCATGCACATCAAAACTGAATAAAGGTCCACTTTTTCCTCTGGCTTTGGTTACTATGAAATCATAAAATGTATAATGATGAGGTATAATCAGATCCTCCTTTACATACATAAGCTGATCCCCAGTGACTGCTCTTAGTTCATGGAACTCTTTGCGTAAAACTTCCAAACATTTCTGCAATTAAAGAAAATATTTTCATGTATCTGAAATTATTGAATGCTTTATTCAACCTGTTACAATTCTAATACACATTTATTACTACATTAAAATTATAAATATAAAAAAACTATACTTTAAAAGCAAAATGCTCAAAAAATAAATTAAATTTTACTAGATTGAAAAAAAAAAAAAAAAGAAAGAAAGAATCTAAATATTATTAAACTAAAAATACAAAATCCTTAAAAATATTTTTTTAATCAGTTATATGTTGTCAACGGAAGTTAAACATTCTCAATGTTAATTCAATTTATAACATTATTCAAGATATAGAAAACAAATGGCATAAAGAAAATTTTACTATTATTTATTTTTCATTAAATAAATTGAGAAATTACCAAAAGAAACTGGTATATACTGTGTCCTTTTTTCATTTTTACACTTCGTCGATGTCCTGATCCATCCCAGTAGCTGAAGGTGATTTCAATTTCTTCATTTTTCAGTTTCTCCTGCTTTTGTACCCACTCCTAAAATAGAAATGAGCCTAATAAAAATAAAAAAAAACCTAAATACATTTTAAAAATGAATATATCTACATATATATATTAATAAGTGCTTCAAATAATTTAATATCTAAAAATGTAAAACACTTTAATATTTAAAAGAAAATCAAAAATTTTCATCTACAGTAGTATCTAGTATCTTTCATGGGTGAATTTTAAATTTAAATATTAATGTCTCTTTTTACAGATATCCATTGTAAACATGAAATCTGACATGCATCATCAATAAACACTGTGTGCAATATCTGCTGACATAGGCTAGATGCTCAGCAAATCTATATAAACTTAAAATTTTATTAAACATTAACAAATAATAATACAGACAAGATACATGAATTTTTAACAACAGAAACAGTTTTAGTTCAAAAGTTATAAATAGGGATATCAATGCTAATGTCTATTCTAGAAATATATAAATGATGATTATTAAATAATACTACTGGAACTAATTGATTGCATCATTAATTTAATGTAAAAGTGAATTTTATCAATTAATTAAAAATAGAAGTTATGTTATGATAGATGCAGTTGAGTTATTTTTATAAATGGAGAAACAGAATCAGAATGAATATACACCAAAAATGACTAACAATATCTTTAATGATGATTAACATGATCATCATTAAAGATCAAGGGATTTCATGTCCACTTGTCCAAAATAAAACTGAATGAAGACAAGTAACATGCAAGACTGCAGATTACAGCGAGTTGGGATGGATAGATGTAATTGCTAGTTGAATAGCTTTTTTTCAATTCTGCCAATGTAAAAGGTCTTGATGGTATACTCACAATTTCAAACAGCAACACAATCTAGCATGATATTGCAATTTCTACTGTTGTTAAAAAAAAAATTCTGTATCCATATAAAAAGTATGCCAATGTTCGTAGTGAAATCTTATAATGATATAAATTTCACTACAAGCATTGACATACTTTTTACTATGGGATACAGGATTTTTTTAACAAATTGTTCTTTATTTTTATGAATTTTCTAAATTTATACAGACTTTCTGCCTATCCTGTATTATAAAATAATGATTTATTAGCCAATCCAGAATGTAATTCAATCAAAACTAAAAAAAAAAAAAAAGTTATTTATTCTTTTAAAGTTTTGAAAGTACTTATACATTTATAATCTAAAAAAATAATGAATAATTTTGATTAAATAAACAGAATATAATTATAACATTTATATTATTGTGAATTGAAAAAAATTTGTGAGACTTCATGTACCAAAAACATTTTTCAACAATTATTTCCCTCTGCATTACAATATGTACAATTTCTCTTTATCCTTTTTAAAATTTAAGCAACAAAATAATAAAAACCAGTTATGTAATATATCAAGAATATAAAGAAACTGATAAATTATTAATTATGATTTAATAGCTTTCCATAAAAAATAAAACTTAAATGATATTTATAAAATATTTTTTATGAAAAGAGATTCTTTATAGTTAATCCTTTGAAGTTTTTAACACTTCTATTTTTTTTTTTTTTTTTTTTTTTTTTACATAACTAAAATAATGTAAAATCATATAATAATAGAAACAAAATTTTGATATTAAATTTTTTTTTTTTTTAAGAATAAATAACTAAGCATGAATTTTTGCAACCATTAAATAATATCACATATGTCATTTTTCAGATAGAATATATTCTTAAGGATTTAATTTTTAATTGTATTAATGAAATATTAAGAAAATTTCATATACCTGCACTAGATAACAATAACATGAACCAAATGAAGTCAAAGCACTAATAACTACTAACTTTAACGAAATAAGAACTCCCTAGTTTATTTCTTTTTAGTATAACAGTAACTCAAGCACACTAACATTAACATACTTGTCTCAATTCTTCTCGTAACTTTCTTTCTTCTTCTTCTCTGTCACGATCAGGTAAAAAACTTGTATCAACATCTGGATTTTTACAAATTTTTAATTTTTTAGGCAAATGTTCAAAAGTATCTGATGAATTGCTTTTATCATCTGTGCTGTCCACAGTATGAACAATTTCACTTTTTTCTTCTTCCTCATCCTCTTCATTTTCTTCTTCTTCATCATCATCTAAACGAAAGGAAAGTGATGCAATCTAAAAAGAAAAATATAAAAAAATCTAACTTTTAATTTTCAATTAATTACAAGGTTTTCAAATATAATGCAAGGACTTAATTTACTTTTTTTTCCTCCAAAATTTAATAAAAAATAATATAATATTTATCTATTAAAATTATTTCCTAACTAAAAATAAATATGTTTTTAAAAAAATTAATAGTTAAGTGGCAAAGTACAAAATTAAATT
Source organism: Caerostris extrusa (assembly GCA_021605095.1). NCBI lineage: Eukaryota > Metazoa > Arthropoda > Arachnida > Araneae > Araneidae > Caerostris > Caerostris extrusa. The sequence continues at coordinate 58,793 of BPLR01020076.1, forward strand.
TTGGGGAAAAAAATTAATGCTACTTAAAAAATTAGCTAAATCTTCAGTTGACCATTATCAAGATTAATGGACCAGAAAAATAATGGAATTAAATAAGAATCAAGAATCGCTGTTTGTCCCCCTTTCGGTAAAAATTTATGATAAAATCCTACCTGCCGTTTTTGTCTCTCTTTGGCTTCTTGTTTTTCTCTCATCTCTTTTTGCCTTTGCAGTTCTTTTTCATGCTGCTTTTGAGCTAATTGCCTTTCTCTTTCCTTTATTACATCTTCTTGCTTAGCCTGAAAATATAATACAAATAATACATTTAAAAATAAAATTATATAAAACTTCTAATGAACTGACTGCAGGGGGCAATGGGCATACCTGTTGCTAGGTGGTTTTAAGAACCACTATACCTCCACATCTTAAAATAGTTAAAAATTTGCATAAAATGAAGTTGCTTAAATAAAGAATGCTAATAATAAAAAAAGAAAAACAAAAGTTAGGAAAACACCTCTTGCTTGAAGAACAATTAAAACATCGAAAAAGCTAAAGCTAAACAATTAAGAGTCCGTTGACGATGCCCAAAAAAGATTTAAGATACAAGTTAAAATAAAAAATTAGAAGCTAAGAAAAATAAAACAACATAATTAAGATAAACAAAAAAAAAAAAAAAAAAAAAAAAAAGCAAACAAAAAACAATTTTTCATTGAATGAACTGACTGCAAGACCTCTATAAATTAGCAGAAAATAAAAACAAAAAGAATTTCATCAAAACATCTTAATTATTGCTAGTTCATATAAAACAAGCATCACAAAACTGACTATTCTTGAGTCAATCTGAATTCCATTCCCATTGAGAATATTCATTGGAATAATTTTGAATGGCTACAAATAAACTTGATGAGAAAAATTGCAAAATGATCTACTTGATTCAAACTTCTTTGTAAAGGCTTTCAATTTTCTACCATAAGATACATAAATATTAGCAATTACCTCTGAAAATCATTACTTACTACAGGAAATATTAACAATTTACTGTTTTCTAAGAAAGTTATATCAAGTAATGATTTTTAGAAAATTTAACACATTAGTGGTTTTCAAAGAAGGGGGCAGAAAATTAGGTCTTCAACATAAAAAATAAATGATAATCAGGAAAAGAATGAAATTTTGTTCACTAATCAATAATTTACATATGATTTATTCAAAAAAAGTATTATGAAGTTTTATTATATAAATTTAAAATTATTAGATGGTATGCTACAAACTTTTCAATAAAAGTGAATTCTAAAATTTTACTTCATTTCTTAATTTTTCTCCTCTTTCTGTTCATTTACTTATTTCTTTAATTTTCCTTTATTAAAAAAATTAAACACACAATTTACAATTTTTTACAATATAAATTTATAAAACCTGAGTAACAAATGCAACCTGCTGTAAAGATAAATAATATTAAACACAAAATTTTAATGATTAAATTTTAAATCTTTATAATATAAAAATATTACAAAGATTTAAAATTTAATTTCATTTTTCATTTTATAATTTCTTTAAAAATCCTTAACAAGCATCAAAACAAGAAAATTATATTAACATATTAAACCATATTTGAAATACTCAACTAAAAAAACATTTGTTTTTCTTTTATATATTTTGAAAATACAGTATAATCTTACTAAAATAAGGTTCAAAATAACAATGGATTTTGCTATAATGTGGGTAGAAGGATGTGCTCCTCAAAAAATAAGAATTGTCATCCAATATAAAAAAATCTTCTTTTTTTATAATTATAATGAAATGCATTAAAACTACTTTTACATATTTAGCAATAAACTCAGCATGTTTTACACTGTAATACCTTGCTAAATCAAACACAGACCAGCAAATTTACCATTTGGCTTGCTTACATTCTTGAAAGAGCAAAAATAGTGATTGCCTGTGGGGGCATACTAAACGGATTTTTCATGGGCTTTGTTGGGATGCTCTGAAAAGCATAGCTATCTTAAACATTCATTGTAAAACATATCAAAACAAGCATCGTAAAATGATTACTTTAAGGCGGTGTTTGGTTCCAAATCAAAGGATTGGCAACTTTCAAAAGATGACTGGATAGTTATTCCTAAGGGGGATATAACAGGGGCTGTTTTTGAGTTCACAATCATGGACAAACAGACATTCGAGAGAAGCTTTCAAATCTGGACACAATGAGGCTACGTATCTAAACCCTACTCGTGGCCCAATGGCAACATGTGCGCGGGAAGGCTGAGGTTCGAATCAACTGGCAGCATTGTTGTAGTCACTGCTTTCAGAAGAGAGAAGACTTGATGGTGCTCGTGACAAGATGTGTAAAAACTCTCCCACATTGATAGCCAGGCTACTTAATGAAAGTTTACCCAATTTTTCTTCCATAACAACATGCGAATGATGAAAGTTACCCCTAAAAGTCCTCCCGGAAGTCACTGTCCTTCCCACCATTTGTCGATAGCCTGTTTGCAGAATACAGATATTACACTCTCAGCTTTCTAACTAGTAGGAAGCTTCATAGCCCTAGGGGGAGGAAGCAGAGGGAGTGCGATCAATATTGTACTTGCTTATCAACTAGACAGTCAGGGTTCTATTCTGTTCAATCGATTCCTCGTAATCGATGATGAACATGCTAGAACTAATATAGACACTGCAAATATGCTTGCAAAGCAATATGAGAAGACAAGTAAATTAATGTTTTTGGCAGTTGACAGATCACAATACAAAACATATAAATCAATTATTGAAAATAACAAAAAGGACAACCGAAGCCTGCAATTTTATATCTGATCTTACCCTTGAAGAAATGGACTCTGCTATTCACCGATTGGATGCAAATCATCTTCGGGCAAATGATCACTCATTTTGTTGAAAATGTAAAAAGGTTTCTACTTAATATTTTTAACGCCTTCTGCCGTACTGGAAAATTGCCCAAGATTCGGAAAAACTCAATTATTATACCAATTCTTAAGCCCGGAAAGAATGCTACCATCTGTAAAAGCTATAGGCCTATCTTTCTAACTTGCATCCTCTGTAAACTTATGGAAAGAATCATCCACCACCAAATTATCGACTTCCTGGTAAAGCACAATTTACTCCACTTCTATCAAGCAGCCTATCGAGCAAAACATAGCACTGTGGATCAGTTGTTTTACCTGAGTCAATCAATTATCAATGGTCTCCAGGAAAAACCTCATAGGGAAACTGTTGCTGTATTTTTATCTATCTGTAGCTTTTGACAGGGCTTGCGACTTCACCAGCGAGCTCATAGCAATTAAAGAGGCTGTTGCTTTGCATTTAAATGACTCAAATATCTCAGGCCTCCCAGATGGGTTAGTGATTTTTTCTAACTGCAAGTCGGCTCTGGAAGCAATTAAAAATGGAGATACTAGCATCACTTTTGCGATACATGTTCTGCTTGAGGCTCTACACTCTAGAAACAAATTATGTCATCTTCAATGGATTCCTGCACATGTCAACATTGAGGACAACGAATGCGCCGACTCTTTAGCCAAAGACAATGATCAACCCAGGACTACCATCACACTTGCAGATGCTAACGTAGTTTCCAAAAGCCGACTAATTCCTCATAACTTTAAGAAGCCACTAATCCCGGACTTCAACTGCCCTAGGAAATTGACATCAGTTATTAGCAGACTCAGAACTAATCATAACAGAGGGATGAAGATTTTCCCAGACAAGACCAATGCATACATCCCCTGCAGAAATGGCCCCAACACTTTCCTAACACCTAAGCACATTCTAGAGTGCCCAGCACTCATTCCCCATGTTTTGCAATTGGGTATGGTGCCAATCGAGGCCAACTTAAGAGAAGTCCTGTATAGTGAAGCGGCGCCATTGCTAGCAGCCGCTATTGTAAAGACTTTTGACTTTGATCTAACTTTGATAATTACATTTTAAATCCATGGACACGATAACAACAACATTAAAAAGCTTCAATCAATTACAGTTGAATCATAAAATCATAATTTGAACCATGTTGGAAAAGATCTTGAAAATATTGAATCCTGAATTGAACTGTTCCTAACTCGTATTCCATAGATTCAAGAGAATTGGAACTACATCTGTCTTTCCCAATTGATAGACATCGAATCCATGATGCTTCTGCTCATGATGGCAATTCAAAAAAGAATTAATGTACTGGTCTATTTTGTGCTTTAAATGTTGATATTTAGAGAAGAGGGTTTAAGCCATAAGACTGTTTAATAATAAATCGTATTAGAAAAAAAAAACCAATGCTCAGTGATTATTTAGTAAAAGGTACAATAATTAAAAAGTGATACTGTATATGAAATTATTCATTATATAATACAGCCCATAATAAATATAAGATATTCATAGATAAGATATACCTTCATTTCATCCAGCGTCACCAAACCAATGGTGCTGGATTTAAGCTGTTGCTCCACTGCATCATAATGAGCAGCAAATTTATTTTCAATATCTGATAGTTTCAATTCTTCTTCAATTTTACGTTTCCTGTGTTCTAACTCTTCCAGTGCCTTTTCCCTCTTTTTCTTGAGTTGCAGAGCACGTCCTGCTTCACTTGCTGCACCCTTGTATAATGCCATGATGGTGATTCTTCCTGAAATAATTACATACAGTAATTAATTTCCTTTTGAATAAAAGATATTCATATGTTTTAATTTACACTGCTTACTTGTTATAATATTTAAAAACTTTATTATATATTTTGATGATGCATTAAACAGATTTAATACTTTATTTACATTTTTTTTTAATATTAATACATTTGTTTTGTGAAAACTACAACAAATATAATTTTTTAATAAGAAAGGTACCCTCCCTTTATTTCATAAAGAAAAGACTTCCATAAAAATTTCATATTTTAAAAATAAGTTTATTATTGGCTTATTATTATTTTTTTTTTTTTTAGAGCTTTCAAATTTTGAAAACTCAAAAAATTTCAAAACTTCAATAAACTTCACATCAAACTGATAAAAACATAAATAATAATTGATAACAACTATTGAATGTAACAGAAGACAATTCTCTTTGTTTTCATTTCCCTCCCTTCTCTATTACAAGTTCATTTCATATTCAGCTTTCATGTTGATAGAATATATGCCTAGATCAGGTGTGTCTAACCCCATGGACCACATTAAGTATTATACATCAAAAAACGAGCCACATACAAAAAATAGAAATAAGCAGAAAGTAGATTTTTTTTTATTATTACCCTTGTATAGAATGTATACATAAATAATCCAACAATATTAAGAATTTTAACTAATATTTTAGTTTATAACATTTTTACTAATGACATCAAGCAATAAACTAACCATTTTAACAAGAAAATATACAGATATTAGGTTAATTGGTTAAATGTTTACATCTGTGCCAAACAAAATTGTCAAAGAGAAGTTCTTAGTCTATTTTTTATTACAAGAATGAAATAAATCTAAATATTCAAGATTCTGCTCATTGCACTTCTTGTTTAGGAAAAGGCCAGGATTCCCAATCTATTGGAAATTTTATTAAAGAAAAGCAAAAGCTTAAAAAGAACAGAAGAAAAGGAAATCAAATACTAAGGAGACTTAAAAATAGACAGAAAAATTTGTCATCCAATACGAACAAATCCTCTTTTTGGAATGAGAAAAAAGAACTAAGATTTAAAAAACTGGTTCTCAGTTGATTTTTTCCTTTCACTATTCGCTAGAATGGTAAAATTATAGAATACATTGTATGCAGTGAAACTGTTGATTACTACTAATCATTCCGTCAATATAAAAACTTCCATTAAGGAACAGGAGCAACTACTTTTTGTGAAACACAAGAATCCTGCAGAATTATTAATGAAACAAAATGCGTTTGAATTTTTATACAACTTCAGTATACATAGGGTTGCAAAGGGCTTGTGTTCCTACTGAGTAAAAACTGAACAAAGAAATATTCTAGATGGCTTGCCATCATCATACTCTCGAAATCTTGACTGAAGTATCAATATATGGTCTATATTCCAGTGATTTAAGAGGCTCTATAGATTACAGTGATTTTAAATTTGACATATCTGATATTTGAATTCCAAAAATGTTATCAACAGTGCATCAGTTGTAATTAAATGTGTAAAAATTCAACTTGAGTTCCAGGTTTGAGGCACTATTAATTATTTTCAAGGAATTCATAAAGGAATACACTTTAGAGCATCAGGAGAATACATCAATGCTGTCCAATAAAATCACCCATAAGTTCAGTTATAATGAAAAGCATCCATTATTTTTTCATATAATTAAAAAGGTAAAATTGCATAATGTTTTTTTTTTTTTTTTTTTTTTTTATGATCTGCAAATAAAACATTGTAACATTGTATAAAGATCCCTATGAATTTTTAGTAAATATTTCATTTATAAGTAAATAAACTAAACATGCATTATCTTTTACAATTTTAATAACTTCATGTTAGACAAAAAGCTGTGAGATAAGTTGAAACAAACGAAATTTGTTAATAAATATATCTTATTCAGTAAAAATTAAAATAAGTATTTGAAAATAGATAAACATAACTATTTGATATATTTTAAGATTAAGAAACATCTAATTTTCATCGTAGAAAAATACGGCAATTTAACTTCATAAAATCCCATACATTCAAAATTATAAATAAACATTCAAATAAACAATATACAAAAATATTAACGAAAAAAGATTCATTCGAATCAATACCAATTTTATTTATTAGATAGAATAAGAGTTTTAATAAAACGTTTTTTTAGAAACTAGTTTAACATTAAAATAAATATGTATAAAATATAATCCTTTTAATTATTAATTCAAAAGTTATTTAAGAAATGAAAATTACGCACCAATTAAGCCCAATCAATAATAATTAACGTTGGATGCTATGGCACACGAAATAATAACAAACAAAAATTCGCAACAAGTTCACAAAAATATTTCACTTTTTGTACACAAACAACTTTCAGTTCAGTTCATATTAGAAAAATTGAAAAAGAAATATTAAATTCTTAAAATTATACAGTTAAAATAATAAAAAAATTATTTTAAAGACATTTTTAGTTTGATTGTATAAATAAAAACAATAATTTAACTATCACAACTTTTAAGCAATCACTGATATTAGGAAACCATAATTTTTTACTAAAAGTTGGCAACTATTTTTTTTTATTTACATGTTTTTCCCGCGTATTTGAAGTTATTTCGCTATTAGTTTTCGATTGCATGTTGTGCTTTAAATGTTTTGAAAGTGGGAAAACTTTGTAATAATATTTTATTAATTAATTCAATTTTAAAATTTTATATAAAAATGGATATCAATATTGAACAGATTCAAGAGCATCTTGAAGAATTCTGCTGTTCAGCTGATGAAAAAGTTTTAAATAAAAGTAAAATTACTTTGTTTACCTTGTTATGTAATATATATATATATATATATATATTTCTTGAATAATTTCAAATTTACCAAAAAACGAATTGTAATAAATTTAAATTAATGTATCCAATTAAATAGATGTAACTCTGTTAAATTTTAAACACACTAAATATTCTTGTATTCTATAATTTCTAAAATTAATAACCTTTAAGATCTATTCATTATTGAAATACATTTTTTAAACATATTATTTGAATACAGAGATATGAATGGTAGTCATTCTATAAGTAAAAAAATATATATATACTTAATTTTTTCTGTTATTGTGTTTATTTTTTAGTGAAGGAATTGTGCTTCGCTTACCGCTGTTCAGCAGAGGATATTGTTGACCAATGGATTGCCTTCTCTACATCAAAAAATTGTACTCACCAGTTATCATTAACTTTATTAGATCAAATGGAAAAAGAGGTATTTCTAATTGTTCCACTACTGATAATATAAATACATTTTGTTTAAAATACTTTTCTTGATTCCTTTTTAAGAACTGTAATCTTAAAATATACATGAAATGGAAATTAAAGTATTTGACATAGAAATAGTAAAATTCTGAAAGAAAACTTGGTATAAATTTAAAGGAATAAGTTTTGCATTTAAATAATTTTTGTACGATTCATTATTTTTCATATTGTTTAAGTATAAGGAATTTTATTTTTCAATAAATAAGTTGTTTTTATTTATTTATACAAAATGCACTAGAAAAATTTTTAGACATATTTATTTTATACAAGTGAGAATTTAAGTAATTGCATGAACTTGCACTGTGTTTCTTTTGATAGGTTTCTGTTAGAAAAATTAGTGTTTGATTTTTTTATTTCTCTGATTTTTAATACTCAATTTTGTGAAGTAATTTAATAAAATCTTAAAGCATCTTAACAAATAAAGAAAAAGGATTACGAATAATTTATCATTTTACAAACATTATGTTTAACTGCCTAGTTACTAATGAATTACATTTGATTATTAACTATATTTTTATTTGAGCACTTATATTAAAGTATACATCTCTGTTCATTTTTATTTTTAAAGACAGTCAATTTTATCTTGTTGACATACACTGATTTACTTCAGATTAAATTTGTCATAATAGGAATTATACCTTTATTGAAAATTTGGTCATTATAATAAAATTAAATAAATGTTAGTTCTTTTGCATTAACAACAGAAAATTTTCTATCTCGATTTATCATTTAACTTTTTGAATTATGAAGTCATACATATTTATTTTTAAGCTTTTTTTTTATCTATTAATTTAATGAAAGCCTTAGGCAACATAGATACTGAATATAAATGTACAGATTATAGCATTAATATTTATAAGGTGCAAAAACATTGATATTATTTAATTATAAATTAATTTACAGTAATCCCATTACTTACTGAGATTCATTTTTAGCAAGTTTAGATGCCACATTATGTAAAAATAAAAATTTTATTATTTATAATAAAAAAAAAAAAAATCCTGGTATTATTTATCCCATAATCATGTAAAATTATCTACGTTCATATAGTGAGCATTTGTAATGTTGTAAAAAATGTGCGAGATCAATAAATAATGGCATTTACCAGGCATACATTTTGTAAAATGATGAGATAATTTTAGTCTAAAAGTAAAATTATCCAGATATTAGAAAAAAAGGTGAGAAAATTAATAAGCCAATGGAGTGGATAGATTCTTTACACCATTAGCAACTATTACCATAATGACAATAGTTGTATTAATCTAGATTGATAGCATTGTTATATAAGATTAACCATTGTAACTACTATCATTTCCCAGTAAATTTTAAAAATCTTTAATTGAAGCTGAAACCCAGTAAGAGCTAAATGTGGTTTAAGAATGTGGAATAATTGGTTAAAAAAATGTTAAATTTCATGTAATTAAATTATTGTTTATGGTTATTTTAAAAGGTTTTTCATGTTTCCTGAATTAATTACCTGCCTTTCATCCCCCTCCCCCCCCTTCCCTTCAGAAAATGTATGTTCAATACTTCAGTCTCTTGGTGTACAAAAAGTTTTAAAATTGAAAAATAATATAAGTGCATTAAAATAAATTATTACCCTTTAACCTTTTTTTATTTCATTTTTTTTTAATCAAAAAAATTTAGGTAATTAAATTATACAAAAAATATATTGTATTCAGAATAATTACAATGTATAAAATAGTTTTAATTTCTTTTTGATGAAAACTAAATAGTGTTGCTTTATATTTTTTTAAAGAATTTGTTTGAAGTTTTTCACTGATTGATTATGCAAAACTAACTGAAGATAATGTTTTAAGTAGAATAATATATTGTATGAATGAGAGTTATCTTAAATTATAATGCCTTATTTAAAAAATATTTTAGAAGTAATGGTAGAATTGTAAATAAACTTTTACTATATACCAAACCATATATTTATATATATATATGTAGAATTATAAACAAATAGCTCAGTATCTGACTATATCATCTTCTCAGTATCTAGAATTGTATTCATTACTTATTACTAATATTTGCATTATTTTCAGGAATTAATGAAGCCAAAAATTCCAAACAGAGGAAATCTATTAACTCTGTATGTGCTCCTGTATACAATTCTTCAACTATTGATCTTATGTATCCTTTTCTTAAGCACTCTTTATAATGGGATTTAAAACTTTTATTATTATTATTTATATTAAATATTTGTTATGCAAATTAAAAGATTTTCAGTTTTTTTTTTTAATTATAGCTTTTTATTCCATGTTAAATATTTATTAGTTAGCAATATTTATATAATATTAGAAATTATTCGATTAATTTGTGCAAAACTAAAAATGTTTTGCTTATTGAATCTTTTACTTGAAACTAAATCGATATTTTTGTTTCAGTATTAAATATTATAATTTTGTATTTGTACATTCATCTGAATGATTTCTTAATTAATTGCAAGTGGTAATAATTTTGAAGCTGATAAGGTAAGAATTTGATTTTGTCATTTAATAATTGATTTTAAATTGAAATTTTTATATCTATTTAATGTCTGCTAAATTAATTAATTGTTTAATTACAGAATGACATAAATTCTTTTTGCAAGCTGATCGAAGTTTAATTTTCTCACCTAAGTCAATGACTCCTACTTGGTAAAAAAATTTTCTTTTAAATTACATTTATACTTTAAATAAAAAATTTAAATATAACATTAAAAATATCCGATATTACAACATTTAACTTTCTATATACTTTTACTATTTATAGATACTAAGTTATAGTATTTAGTTGTTTATATTTGTATATTGCTACAGTTTTTGACAACTTTCAAAGTATTAGATTAGACTTTCAAAGTAAGAAAATTAACTTTTATTTTTCAATTTTTTAAACTAGCAAAATACTAATAAATAACCATAAAATTGTGTTTTATTCTCTTTAAATGAAAACTTAATCTATTTATAGATTTGTTGTTCAATTAGTTTATTATAATTTGCAGTTTATATGCATGTAAATGAAAAATAAATGTAATTTATATCTTTTTTTTTTCTATTTTCCTGTAAATACTTATAAAATGCATTTTTGATTAAGTTTAATGATGTTATAACACTTAACAATAAGTAATAAAAAATAAATACGATATTTCTTTTTCATTAATGTTTCTATACAATATATTATCAGTTATGTGGAAATCACACGATGTACTAATTTTAACACCATTTGTTGCATTGATAATTTGAATAGAGCAGTTTAGTATCTGAATAATCTCTGGAACAGTTCTGAATCTTAATTTGCAATCATGAAGATGTAATGCTTTTATCATTTAAACATCCAAATCCACTGTTTTTGTTTCAAAAATATTATGACAATATTGCAAGAAACTTTTCTGTTCATCATTATGCATGAGTTAAAAAATCTATTTACCCTCAAAAAGGAGAGCACATAAATTATCATGTGGTATGACATTGTTTGATAATCTTGCAGCTGTGTTGCCACTGTTAAAATTCCACATAGTTACATTTTAATTTATGACTTGTGATATAACAATTAATGTTCTACAATTAAATTTCTAATTTAAAATATAAATTTACATTTTTACCCTTCCAGTTTTACACCATCCAGAAAATATGTCTCCAGAAGTGGTGTTGGAGATGTAGTTTGTTCCTTTGGTGTGACACAAGGTGTAGAATGGAAACAATCAGATGAATTTTCCTGCTCTTTAACTGTATATGATGATAAGACTTCTCTTAAGTCATCATACCATTTCATGTATGAAAAAAAGCGGGATAGGGCCTCAATACTCAATGATATGATACAGGAAGCATCACATAAATTTTCTAAAGAATATAATATAGAAGATTGGGGGCATATTCATTTGACTTCTGTGGTGAGTGTCTTGCTCCTCTAATACATAAATGAAATCATTGAATTTTTTTTTTATTTCCATTGTAAAGTGATATTCCTACTTTGTTTAACATTATTTAATTATCATATTGGCATCAATTTTGAATATTTAACAAAATGTGTAGTATTTTGTTGATTTCTTTGGATTTAGTGAGAAAGTCCTTTTTTCCTCAAACAAATTTTTGGAGTATTAGAGTAAAAATTAAAATTGCGTTATATATTCAATAAATGCTGCTTATACTTTTTTTTTATTGTATCATTGGAGTAGTGATTCACTTTTCACATTCTCCAAGATTTTTGTATTTTTATTATTTCATTATTATCATGTGGAAAGCAGTTTCTAAAGTGAAAATTGATGAGGGAATGCTAAAATATTGTTATCATTTTAAAAAATGTTTTTTTAGTTTATTTATTTCTCATAGAAAATGGAATTTTAATTGTATGAGAAAAACAAGCTGTTAAAAACTTTATTATTATTTTTTTGAAAAATGAAAAATTCAGTTATGTAAAACATTTGCTTTTGTAAATGTTTGCCTACAAGGATAATGTTTTTGTTGAAATATTCAGTACAACAATATCTTCCATAGCTCATTATTTCCTGACTGTTTGAAACAGACTAATCCAGAAACATGAATATTTAAAAAACAAATAAATAACTAATTTGAAAAAAAGGATATTCAGTTTAAAAAAATATTCTATTTTTCAATTAATAAAAACTAGATTAATATACTGAAATAAATTAAAATTAAATATGTTTTAAAAATTCATTGTTTAGTCAATTCACTTTTATTTTATTCCTTATTACAATATGCACATTTTTGGTTTTAGTCTTTTTCATTAAATTTTTTATTGTTATTAACTGAATTGTTTATTTTTAAGGCTATATTTGATATTGGGATCAATTTTCATAATATGCTTTGACAAATTTTCAACCATTCCGATGATTTTTTATACTTATTCAGCTGTTCCTTATCTTGTGGGCACTTAAAAACAAGTATCCTTGTCTAATTTACTTTTTCTTCATTAGCTCATTGTTCGTTTGTGTTAAAAGTGTTTCATTATTGATTATATAAGATTAATAAAATCTTATCTAGTCCTTTTCCCTAAAATAATGTTCGATAAATAGGGAAAAATAGTTTAGGTTTTATTTCTGCACTCATTCTGTTTTTAAAAGGATTGAATTTAATTACCTTAAATTAACTTTATTGTAAATTTATGCATCAAAAACTAATAAGTCATTAGTTAATTCAACATTAAAGTTCATAAACATCCATTGCTAACTCTTATATGCATGCATACTTCATAACTTGCACATTAAAACCATGTCTAGATGAGAGACCATGTCTAATTATCTCTCACTGCAAGTGACAACTGGTCAAGAAATGGTGCCCACTAGAAATTCCTTTAGTGTGGGGGACAAACTGACTCTTTTGTTGCAACAGAGTTAAACAGTTTATTCATTCCAAAGCTTCTGTTCACACTGAGACAAACTGGTTTATAATTTGTTCATGAGAATGGCTGACTTGTCTCGTACTCTCATTTTAAGATGTTGGAAGCGAAACCACTAAATTATAATGTCACTATTATAGTGCTCGTCTAATTTAGGCACATACAATTATAAAAAGAAACCATAAAAAAATTTTAATATCATATGCATAACTTTAAATTTAAAACCGAACAATTGTGAAGGAGAACTGTTTGAAACCAGGTTATGTAAGGTATTGCTGTGTTTTATTAATCATAATCAATGAACTTTTTAAATTATTCTAGATTAGAAATTTCATATCAACACTATTTATAATAATTGCTCATTATTTGTTAAATTAATAGAGATTAAGGCTTTTCTTAAATAGGAAACTGTTCCAGTCATTGGGAGAGTGTGCTCAGAGGGCATTGGAAGGATGAATGCCTCTTCTTTACTTCTTGAAGGATCTCAAGAACTGTCTTCTGGCCAAACCATTCCTCTTGATGTCAGCTCTTTGGAAAAATTTTCCTTATTTCCAGGACAAGTGAGTATTCTGTTAAATTAATTTTTGTGTTAATTCTTTTGATTATTTAATAGTTCACCTATTTTTATATTGTCTAAAATTTTTCTTCACTATTCTATGTGAACCATATAGTCATGCACATTTTAATGTTATATCTAGCAATAAATATCCTGGAAATAAAATTTTAAAATTACATACATAAGTATCATCATTCAGGATAGTTCAATTTGATAGCAGTTCTGACCTTTTAATTTATAATAAAATATTAAATATTTTTCTAATTTTTAAATTTGATATATTAAATTAATAAAATTGAGATATGAGGAGGTTGCATGTAAGCTACATACAGGTCCCAGACTATGCATTGCTCTAAAGTTTATTTTGGATAAGAGTGGACAGTTTTTGATGAACATAGAGAATGGAAAGTGGCATTTAGAAGGAAAATATGTTAGCAGATTACTGTTGAGCACTAATAAGGGACACTAAAAAATCTGAAGATAAAGGTTTACAAAATCAGTCTCTTTGAAAGAATTTAATAAGATATATAGTAGTTTTTATGCAGTAATGTAAAAGTCAACCATATGATTAGTCGTTGTTTAGAATTGTGAATGCCTATAAATAATTCCATCGTTTTTCAATATTTTTAAAAAATAAAATGATTTCTTAACAAGGATACATATTGATGCAATTTGGATGCTATATGTAGATTTAGAAATGTCAGATCTATTTGTGTCACCTTTTTTCTGAGTGCAGAAATGTTATTTATTTTTAATCAACGTGTTATTATTTATGCAATTTTAGAAATTTTACACATTACTATTTTAAATGCTACATTGTTAAATTAATTTAATTTAAATATTTATACATTTCTGTTGCCTAATTTAAAAAGAAATTTTTTTATCTGCCAGATAATTGCTGGAACTGGTATTAATAGATTAGGGAAAAAATTTGTAATGACAAGTCTTTATGAGGTAAGTAAATATACAAATCTTTTTTACTAATAAAAATCTCAGTAAAAATAAATAACCATAATTATTGCAAAACTGATGAAACATATTTTTTTCTATATACGATTTTATTTACATTGTGTTTTTTTTTAATGTATGTAAAGTAATTTTAGAAAAAAGAAATTAAAATGTAAGTTATTTTGTAGCAAAAATTCTTTGGCAAATTTTTGACTATGTGTTTATTTCTTCTTATTGTATAAAGTTACACAATTATAACTTTTGTATTTAAAGTAAACAGAAAAAAATGAGAAAAACATGTTTATGATTTTTTTTCTCCCTAGGATATATTTCCAGAATATTCTCCTAAGCCACCTGACTTAGTAAATTGTTTAGGTAACTCATACTTGCTGTATCATTTGTAATTTTAATGATTTCAAAATGCCAATTTTATCTCAAACTAATTTTGAGTTGTCAGGAATAAATAAAACTAAATAAGAAAAACAAAATGTTTCAAATAATTCTAATATTTTATATATTGATGAATAATATTTTAATTGTATTTTTCATTGTGGTATTTCATTATTAACTCATTTCTTCATTAATATGGTTTTTTAATTATAGATTCTTTAGGAGTTGTCATAGCTGCTGGTCCATTTGCTACTGCAGATACTATGTCGTATGAACCTTTATGGGATCTTATGAAATATGTCAAGGCAAACATGCCTCATGTTGTGATTCTTGTGAGTGAATGTGTTGTTTATGGTTGCATGTATTATTATTTCTTCATAATTTTAAAAATTGGGATTTGTACAAAACTAAAAAAACTTGAGTAGTCTTAATTTGTGATCAATTATAGGTAAGAAAACTATTTTAATGTTTTGACTTGCTGAATGATCTTCTGTGAAGGCATAGTCAAGGGAGTGTTTACTAAATATGTCATGCTAAATTTTTTTTATTACTTTTCAAAAAATGTACATCTAGTATAAATTTTGTTTTAGAAGTTGTGATGATAGTTGATATATCATATAAAATTATTCTTATATTCAATCTAATTAATGTGCAAAGACATAAACATTTTGAATAATTTTCTTGTTGAAATAGCCTTGTACATAAACTTAGCTTGTTAGTCAAGATAAGTTTTATCCATTGTGTAAAGTAATTTGCAGATATTGCAATATTATAAATGCAAAATACTTTTAACTAGATTGATTGGTTTAAATATTCATTATTCTATATAAGACTAATTATTTGAACAATGATGAATCTATATAATGTATTATTTTTGTAAGTTCTAAAAAATAATAATAAAAAAAAACACAATTTTATTATCAAAGAAATATTTATAACAGGCATGTCAACTATTATAAATTCTTTGTAATCTCTATGGGAAAATGACAAATTTTAATTAATTATGAAATTTATAAAAAACTAATATTTTATGTAAATGTTTTTAAAGCCTTTGCCTGTTACTTTCTCAACTTTATGCAACTAAAATTTTTATTTGATTTTGAGAATAGCATTAGCATTTGCAAAAGAAAAATGTTATGTCAGCATATATTTTTCCCAATAGTTAAGAAAGTAACATTTAATAATATTTAGTAATCTGTTTAAATAAATACAGTGTTACTATTAAATTTTTCCTCTGCTGTCATTATTGAAAAATCTCACTTGAAGTTGACATTTCTGCTATAATTAAAAAATCATAATAAAGAGCTGAATTAAAAATATATTACTGGATCAAACAATTAAAAATTATACAAAAATATTACTCAAAATAGTATAAAAGGATTTGCAATTTTTTTCCAGATGATTATTTATGTTTATCTAAAATTCTAATTCTTATTCACTGTGATAATCCTGATTATGTGCCAATAATTCAACTAATAAAGAAACTATTTTTAAGATGCTTAATTAAGTAAATACATTTTAATTGCAATTATAGCTGATATTTCCAATATATTTCATATCTGTAACTACAAATATCTCACTAAATTTTCAACTTACCAAGTATTTACCAATTTTACATGAAATCTGCATTCTTGCTGTTCACTTTTTGATTAACTCTTTAAAATATATGCATAATCTGATTTTTAAAGATAGTTTTTTAATTTTTTTCTGTTTTTATTAAACTTTTTAAATACATTTTTATTTAATTACAAGTGTTATATGGAATATATAAATAATTAAGGTTGCATGTTCTTAAACTTAAAATTAAGGAATTTTCATTTCTTTTTTTTCAGGTAGGGCCGTTAGTTGATACAAAAAATGATCTTGTTGAGGTACAGAAATGTTTCAATTATTTTATTAATATTAAAAATGTATAGTGAGATTTTTTACCATTAAAAGTTGGTTCAATTATTTTTAGAAAGGTGACCTTAATGAAACATATGATGATATCTTCAAAAATCTTATTCTTGAAATCTTAAAAAACATTGAAAAGTGAGTATTTTTATAAAATTCTTTCTTTTAATGCTAAGAAAAAGTGGTTTTAATTTTTGTATTGTATCAAAAAATTATTTTCTCTATAATTGATCATATTAGTTAATTGGTCATTAATCAGTGTCAATTAGATCTTGTAAAATTATATATTTTATTGGTACTTACATATTGACGCCACCGCAGCTACATATTTGGCGGTTTTTAAGTGGCGCCAATCTACACTTAAAATTTTTGTGACAAATCATAAAATATGTAAAACACTTTATTTAAAATCAAAACACTTTATTTAAAAACAAAGTAGTGAATTGGATTTCGGTGGAAAATGGGCCGATATAGAGTTTAACATAGATTCAAAACAGTCTCTATTTTTGGCGCATTAGCGCAACTTTTGCTGCGGTGGCGTTAATACGTAAGTACCAATTTTATTTAAGAGATAATTTTCAACAAAGCAGTTGTTTTATAAAAGTAAGTTTTGCTGTTCATTTCATGCATGAAAAGTTTTACCATAAAATTATTCAGCTTAAATAATTCATATGACACATAGAGAAAAATGAAACTAATTTTCTACCATGTATATCTGTTTTATTGCTTTTTGTTCTGTTAAAATATATGATAAAACTAAATTAAAATGGTATTGTATTGAATACCATATGTACATATATACAAACATTTATTGTTATGTAGAGATTAAATTTATTTTATGTATTATAAACTGTATCTTTTCAGTTTAAGTACAAAAGTTGTTCTTGTACCATCAACAAGAGATGCCCATCATAATTTTGTATATCCTACACCACCATACTCTGTCGATCATGCAACTAAGGTATCTATGAAATATATATATATTTTAATAAAAAAACTTTCAAGAACTTTACTTATGAATGTCTGTTTTCATTATTTCAGAGATTGTACTTAACTTCAGATCCTTGTCTTTTAAATATTGAAGGGGTTATATTTGGGATCACAGCAACTGATGTTTTATTTCATTTAGGAAAAGAAGAAATTTCACAGTAAGTTTTTTTCACTTCTTTAATTTTCCTAAAATATTTATTTATTTTTACTAAAAATTAACTTCGTCAATTTGCTTTTGCTTGTAAATCATTTAATTTTTTTTTTTTTTTCAGTCCTCAACAGCCTGACAGATTAGGACGTCTTTGTAAACACTTATTAACACAAAAAAAGTAAATATATATCTAATATATCTCAATATATTATAAATTACTATTTTGTAATCATTCAAATGCTTAGATTATAAATAATTTCAAAAAATATGAATTTTTTTATAATAAACAAAACTGATACTATCATTTACTAAATTAATAAATAAAGTTTAATTGATGAAAATGTTTAAATAATTGCATTTTTAATTAAATTGCAATCATTCAGGAATCTTAAGTATGTTTATGGGATTTCCGTAAAGTGTTAATTTTTTTATTCTCATATTTAATCTTTGCTTAATTTATATATAAAAATTATTTTGCTCAAAATATCTTTCTATATGGTATTTAACTATAATAATCAATTATAATTTTATTACAATTTTCAACAAAATGTTTTAATTTAATGTGGTGTGTTTTTTTTTAAATATAGTATACTTTAATTTGTATGATTATGTTTATAAATAAAATTTTTTGCTCATGAAAAGGGCATTTCTGAATTATTTTTCCTTCAAAACTTTTAATTAGTTCAAAATTTATTACAATAAAAGAAAATAACATTGATTATTTGAATTATACTAATTTGAAATTTTATTTATATTGTGATTTCATAATTTGTTCATTTCAACCGAACTTTACTATTTTAATTATGAATTATATTTAAATAAAAAAAATTTAACTAAAAATAAATAAATACAATAGTTATATTACAATATAAATAAACATAGTAAAGAAAAATACATATCCTTCAAAATCTTTTTGATTTAAATTTTATTACAAATTGAATTAACCATATTTTTCAAATTTCTGATAAAATTCTCAGAAATTAATCATTGCTTGACTGAAATTTTTTCAACATAATTCAGTTAAATAGGATCTATTTAGCTGTTCTGTAATGCAATTATCATTTTACGGTCACCACAATCATTCAATTCATTATGCATGCAATTTTTTTATTTCATTGTTATGAAATTTTATTGATGGTTTATTTTAAAAATGCAAAATTAACACCTTCTATTTTCTCACTCGTAAAATTTTCAAATATCAGAAAAAGATTAATCATATTTCAATGTTTTTTATTTTAGTTTTGAGGAGTAAAATGATTTATTTGGAGTTTTCATAAGAAAAACTTTTTTTTATTATTTGTGCTGTGAAAATTTGACATGAATGCTTTTTTTCACTTACTAAACAATTACTTATAATACTTTTTCACATGCAAAGATTCATTATATATCTATAAATAATTGTCGAAAGTTTCTTACTCAATTTCTGCATTTGCAACTTTTTTTTTTGCATTGTTTTAACATTGTCAATTCTTCACACTAGTTATAATGAATAAGTTTTAATATGGTAACAAATGTTATTTTATTGTTTTCAACTTTTTGAATACCTGGAATATCTTAACAAGTTTTTATAGTGCATTTTTCAGTTTTAGAAATAAAGATGTATCTTGCATCCATTTTTATGTATATGTTGAGAAGAAAAAATATTTTTCTTCAAATAATGATGTTGCATTATCCCATTTTACCAATAAATCTCAAACTCTTACAGGATCCCTATCCACATTATTTTTTATCTAATTTAGTATTATAATAATATCTATTTATTCATATATAAATAAATGAAATAAATATTTATTAAATAATTTTCAAATTTATGTGCATGTGTGTGTGTAATAGTGATGTTATAGTGAAGTATATGCAGCTGACAGCTTTCAAAATTTTCTGCATTCTGACCAATATAAATTCATAGGGTTGGTGAGCTATTTAGTTTAGTTATGATGAATATGAAGTACCATGATTACAATGGCATATTCTTATTTTAAAAATTAACGAAGGTTTTTATTTAAAAAAATACTATACAAAACTCAGAACAGATGCTGTCACCATTATGTTTTGCTATTATTTACTGATTTAAAAAATGAATATATTTTGTTTACCTTGTTAGTTTTTATCCATTGTATCCGCCAAGTGAAGAACTAAATATTGATTTTCTTCATTATGAGCATCATGCATCACTACCAGTTATGCCTCACATTCTTGTTGTACCATCAGATCTTCGATATTTTATTAAGGTAAAGTATATTTTATATTATATTATCATATAATGCAATATCTCTGATCTACATTGTTCTTGATTTTGTAAGTGTTTAATAATCAGATATATAAAATTATAATTATATTATTATTAATATATAAAAAATTTCTGGGGTGTATCAATATCCATTAATTCTGTAAATATATTAATTTTAGTAGCTAGTAATATACTATTGACACATTTTTTTAAATGAATATTGTTATTCTCTTAATTCTTTTAATAAGTACAAGAATTAAATGACTTAATATTGATAATTTCTTATAAATCTTTTAACTTCAGTGTTTTTATGTTCTTTTTGTTTTAATTTTATATTGTCTTAAAATCATGTACATAGTGATTCTGTTAATGTTTAGCTGTATTATCATGTAAATAAATTTTTAAACATAAATAGATATTCAATTTGAATAATGGTACTCTCATGGATTTTTAAATTTTCCTTATTCCCCCTTTTTTCCCCCACCAAAATTATAAATTTAATCATTTGGTTAAATCTCATTAATATAATTTATTTTTTTAATTTTTAGAATGTATTAATGTGAATGATTTAAGTGGGATTAAAACTGGAAAATTTATTTTATTTTCTAAAAAGAAAGGATTAAATTAAGAGTTGTTATTTTAATACTTTGATAAATACTTTTTTTATAGGATATTAATGGATGTTGTTGTATTAATCCAGAAAGACTTACTAAACATTCATCTGGTGGAACATTTGCAAGAATAAAAATTAATCAAATTGATTCAAGTCTATATAAAGGTTCTATCAAAGACTATATACAAGCACAAATATTGAAAAA
Organism: Caerostris extrusa; assembly: GCA_021605095.1. NCBI lineage: Eukaryota > Metazoa > Arthropoda > Arachnida > Araneae > Araneidae > Caerostris > Caerostris extrusa. The sequence goes on from BPLR01020076.1 coordinate 80,002, forward strand.
TCTAATACATACATGAATTAAATCTTGTGTAAAAATATTATAGATTAAAATTTTAAATTTATATATTTAATTTTCCACGTGAGTACAAAGAGATAATTTTTAGACTTTTGTCAAAAAAAAAAAAAAATTAATTTAAAAACTTTTATTTAAAAAATTCACAATTTTAATGAACAATTTTAAAAGGATCTTTATTATTATTTAGACATAAAAAAAAAAAAAAATTTCTAGTTAGAAATTGCCTTTTTTCAAGAAAGAGGAGAAAATGTAAGGTTTTTTTTTTACTAAATTTAGATTTAGCCAAAAATATTCTTTTTATGTATTCAAAGCAAATAGAATTTTTTAACATATTTACTATTATTATTTTTTAAATATGTTCATAGTCTGGGATCAATATCAGAACTTAAAAGTTCTTTTGAAACTAAGAAAAAAAAGTGTACTAAAATTTTTTAACTATAATAAAACATTTTTATAATGAAATAAAATAGTCTTTGTATTTTGTGTATCTTCGGGGTTGTTTTTGCTTAGATAATTAAAAATATTCTTGCTAGATGGAGAAAAGCATAGTAATTATGAATTTTTTGAACTTTGAAATTGCTTTTTATCATTTTTAAAAGAATGTCATATAGCATGGAAAATATTGATATGTAATATATAAGTACATATAAAACTAAAATAATTGTTGTGCTTAAAAAGTCTTGTATTTGTTTCAAAATTAAGCTATATCATAGTTTAACAACTTGATTATTTGATGGAAAATATTATAAGATTAATTAGTTTAAAAAATTTAATGTTTATTCATATGCAAATTATAAAATTTGTAATTCAAAATAATTTTGTGTGACAGGTATTTTCTTACTATATTAATAAAATCAGTGAGTTATTCATTTGTCCATTTTGAAGAAGTTTGTGAATATGTAATGAAATACATTTATAAATCTCTAAATAACTCTTAAGTGAAATGAGTGGCTGTTAATTGTACCTTTTTAAAATTCATATTTTTACACCTATCAGCTATTATGCATATTACGATGCACAGGTTATATGAACTTTATGAGAGAAAAGTTGTTTTAAAGAATTTTCAGAATATAGAATGTTTTCATGATTTTGCTAAAAGATTCTCCCTCAAATCACAGATAAATGCTCACATTTCAATTACTGGGTTTAGTTTCTTTGAGAGCATGTGGTCAACAATAGCTGAATTGATAATTGTTGATTGGTTTTTTAAAAAATTTTATTTGAAAGTATTTCTGAAATAATATTCTCCATTTTAATTGTTCCTCACTCTAATGGTGTTAAAAATAATTAAAATGCTTGTAGATTTTTATTACCTGACATAATTTTGACTGTTGTTTCTAATGGTTCCACATATGACAACTTTAAAAAATTATGCTGAATATACATAGAGTTTTTTTATTTACGCAATGGAAGTAGTTTATTACATTTATCATTCCTCATAGCATTTAATTAAATGAAGTCTCAATACAAATTTATATTCTTATTAAATTTATCTCAGACCATTGGCACGTTTTTATTGAGATAAGCACCTATTGATCTCTATCTAATTTTATTGACCTATGCACCAATTCCCATCTCTTTCAGGTGCTTAGCAATAAAGTGAAACTCTGTTTCAATCGAAATCTACTGCACATTTGTTCATATTCTTTATTATCTTCCTCAAAATTGTTTCTTTGCTGTGGGGAAAATAAGGAAATGACCTTCTAGAAACAACCCTTTCTGCATCTAGACTTCTAAAAAAAATGTATACATTATGTCCCTAACTCAAAATGAAATATTATACAAAGCTAAATCTGATAAATTAAGCAAATAATTAATTTACAATTTAATTTTTTTTACTACCTCAATTAAAAGAAGATTAACTATGTTTCTTAAATTGAAATTTAATTTGTATTATTGCATAAATCAAGTCAATTTAAAATAATTAATCTTTATACTACTGTCACTAATTATCCACAAAATTTTTAATCATTAAGTAATGTTTTACAAGTAAAATAAAATAGAATAATTATTTACATTATATAAAAAAAAAAATCATTAAGAACATGTAAAAATAATTAATGAATATGAAGGAATGGCCTTTCCCAATTCCTTTCAGAAATTACCATTTCTGTTTACTTATTGAGTATTGCTGCTAGAAAAAAATTTTAAGAATTTTTTGTGCTGTAAAATAAATAAAGACAAAGAATAATATTTAAAATTTTATTTTTTTTTATATAACTCAGAAAATCATATCTTAACAACAATCAGAGTAAAATACAATATTAGAAAATTTTCTTAATTATTTATATAAAAAACTTCAAATTTGTTTGAAATAATTAATTAATAATTTAATTTTTACTACTTCATTTAAAAGAAATTTAACTATGTTTCTTAAATTAAAATTTAATTTGTATTATTGCATAAATAAAGTCAATTTAAAATAGTTATTCTTAAATCTTAGAAAATGAACAGCATGTACAATTTCTTGTATGCTGTTCCTTATACTGGCGGACATAGGGCCTCGAAGTTCTAAATACTCATCAGTTATTTCACAATCAGTTTGATAAAGATATTTTGGCTTGTATGTTTCTATGTTCTCTTTATGTAGTGCTTTATTACATTTAATACAATTTCTAAAACTGTTATGCGTTATTTTTTTCATCAGAAAACGACTTTTGTTGCAAATGGAGCTTTTTTTTTTTTTTTAAGGGTTTGCGATTCTAAATTGTTATTTAAATTACTATTTATTGTAGGACTTTCAACTATTTCTGATTTGTTATTTAGGGGATGGCTCATGTATTTTGAGTATTACATGATGATTTTCATCCACTGTAGCATGCATTTTCCATTTATGTATTGCTGACAATAATGGTTGGTTAATGGTATTGTTTATCACGGATGTGATTTGAGATTTTCTTTCGTCTTTCAAAAAATTAGGCTTATTTGAAGTTATCTTTTGGGCTTTAGATTCACAAATACTTTTTGTACTAGATACCTTATTAGTTGTATTGGGTAAAACTGCCACTGAAGTTTTTTGTTCTCATCTGGTGTAATCTGATATTTACTGAATTTTTCCATTGATGAAATTTTAAATGTAAGACAATATTTTGGTATTTCTTTATCTGGGTTGTTTTTGAAATTTTAACATTGCTGGTGTAATGAGTACATTTTTTAATAGCATATATACACTTTGCTATCATTACAATTTTTTATTTAAGAGTTCAGCTTCAATTTTTTCCCCCTCGTTTTCTGGATTGGGATTAACTACCTTCTTTAAGGATGAGTTTGCTGGAAATCTTTCCTCAATTCCCATTACTTCTGTTGCATTGATTTCCTCTTTTTCATAGCTGTGATCATTTTCTTTGCTTGTTATGTGACTGTTGTTAACTTGATCAACTTTCTTGGGTCTTCCTATATATATATATAAAAGATAATGATTGATTAAAAAAATTTTAAATTGATAAAAAAAACCTAAAAAAAAAAATTTGTTTTAATTGTGTGAAGAAAGTTTTATAAAATAACATTCTAATTTAAAGAATTTTAAAGTGCATTTCACTCAGTGGCTAAAAATGTTTCAACAATAAGACTCAAGTGTTGTTTTTTCATGATAGCTGTGACTCGTAAAACACCAAAATTACTCATTACATTTAATGGAAGAATATGAAAAAAAAAAAAAAAAAAATAAATAAATAGTTTATTAAGAAAAGTGTTGAGTAGTAGTTGTTTATATCATAATATTTTTATTTACCATATCTGACAATCTAAAACTAATAGAAATTTATATTCATTTTGTAATATGAATATATTAAGTGTTTGATAAATACTGCATGTTTTTATATTTATGTACATTACTTGTAATTTTTTTTTGTATAAAAGAGGATATTCATATCCTCCAACAATATTGATATTCAGCAAATTGCTTTTGTATAAAATCTGTGGCATTTTTTAAAGCATATTAACATTTTTTAATTTCAGCAACCATTTTGGAGGAAATTCCAAACCTATTAATAATTTTTAAATTATGTATTAACTACAAAAGATATTTGTAGATATGTATACCCTTTGTCTTTTCTGGACAAGATTTTTCTTGTTCTTCTGTGTAACAAGTTTTTCTCCTTTTGATTTTCTTTTCTTCTACCTGCTGGTCGCCTTTTCTATAAGTAAAATAATTTATTATGTAAAGGACATTTATTATTAAAAATGCAGTTTCTAAATATCTTTCATTTAAGAAAATAAAAATCATTGCTATCTAATTTATAATTTGTTTTAAAAAAATCATTAATTCTATAAATGTTTCTTATTAATTTAGTAAATGTTCATATTTATATAAAATATATTTTTTCTTCTCTTGTTTCATTTAAAAATATTGTATTTAAATTTGATTGCAATATTACATCAGCATCCTTTTTACTCTTAATAGAGCCGATATCTGAACAATTTGATATAGAATATGTCATTTATTCTGATGATGGGATATTTTACAAAAGAGAGGAATTAGAAGCTACTGAGTTTGGACATTTTAAAGTACCGTGATTTTGTATCTATAATCTGCAGATTATAGGACACTGCATAAAGCCTGAAAAATTTTGTTTTCAAATAGCAATTGATGAAAGACATTTGCACAATGAATAATGATACTTGATGCACACTGTATACAAATGGATGAAAATAACATCAAGTGAAACAACAAATAGTTGAAAATAATCCCTATAAGGCCATATTAATAATTAACTTATATTAATCAATATTTTTATTAGTATAGCAACCAGAAAGCTGTTAAATTACCCAAAGAAAAATTTTTATCAAACTTCCTCTCCCACCTGCCTCAAAAAAAATAATTGTTTTTCCCTTGAGTTAATTCTTCATTAAGTGTTTTACTTTATTTTCATTGGTAATACTTTATAAAGTTGGTAAATACTTTTGTTGCCTTGAATTTTTATACACAGAGTTCAGTTGAATATGTAATAAATTAATTTATCATATTATTAATATCCAAAATGATCTTAAAAATTAAAAAATACAATGCTAATTTTAGGTATTAACTATAAGTGCAAAAATTGAATCTATTTGTACTTGTTATATGAAAAAAAAAAAAGTGAATCGCCTATGGGTTATACAAATTTATATGTTTTTTTTCCCCACCATCGAATATGACAGGGGATTATATGGATTATCGACAGTAAATTGATGCAATTTCATGCACCCGGAAATAAAATTGCATTCAGCGAAGTAAAGAATTGTGCTCAACTGCAATATAGTTAAATAATATAACTGCAATTTTTTTTTTTTCTCCTATATAATATATGGATATTGTTTTGGAGAGCTGGGTTTTTCGTGTGCTTTGGACATTTTCACTGAAATCTAATTTTAAAAAAAGTTCTTTCACGAGCCTTTTTAGACGTAATATTTATTTACAAAATAATAATTAAGTAATTAGTAAATAATTTAGTAAAATAATTAATTTAGAAGAAAAATTAATATAAAATTGTTTTAAAAAGCATCTGGGGAAAGCAAGACAAGGTGAAAATTAGATTTTTCAAGAAAAGAAAATTGTTTCAAATTCTATAGTTTTTTATTTTTTTAAAATTGTTGTGATGTATTTTGTTCTTGCATTAGATTCTAAATTTTAAATTATTTATTTAATATTAAATTATTATTATTATATTGAGATTGTGGAAATTTATTCAACTATATTTTTCAAATTTTTGCTTGCTATAATTTAAAAATTATAAAATGTGTTTTCGTTAATTATCATCATTCATGGTGATACGACCCAGGGTGGGCCAAGACCTTTCGAATTAAATGTTGCCTAGTATTTATATCTCTGAACTAATTCTCTTTTTAAGATTAAGAACAATCCCATGCAGCAAAAATTTTGCTCATGATTTTTATGGTAAAAATTCAGCCAAAAATTACCAGATGTGGTCTTATTAGCATTTGTGGAATGTCTTCCTATTTTTAAAATAAGGATAATTCTATGTTCTGGTTTTTACAAATTATTGCCAAATTAAATAGAAAATATATATTTTTTTAATTTGTTTAACTTATTTTTTATGATAAATATCATATATGCTCCTCTCCGTGATCAGTTTGCTCAAGTACTTATCCAGATAGGGTTTTTGTTGAAACCATTACTTTTGGGTTGTATAGCAGATTGTTGTGTTCAGCATCATTTGATAACATATCTGAAGTTTCTTAAAAAAATTTGTGCTAATTTGATATGGCCGCGCAAAGACATCAATGAAGGACAAGCGATTGCAGTGCTTAAGTATTACATGGGAAATGAATTATTTAAGCTTAATTATTGTTCCGACTACTTTAATGTGCAGGACAATGAACATGTGCATCTGTAACTACTTACTGTGCCTACTTATACCTGATTGATTGTGATACCTGATAGCAAAAGGTCGGCGCGGAGCACGCTGCTTTACGGTATACGAAGCGGCGAGCGGGAGCTCGAATCGTAAAGCCTGGGGCAGACAGAGCAATGAAGGAGCCTCAGCTAAGATACTAATTATATAATTTTAAATTTTTTAAAAACCATAATCATTAGATTTTAGATGTTTTCTTTTCATTTCGTTATTGTAATCATACAAATGGCTTGCTGTAGTTAATTGTAAACTGTAACCACAGCTTACATTTTGTTTGTTTAGGAGAAGACTTGGCGAAAATCTTATGAGGAAAAATCGTCAAGTATAAGCAAACGAAATCCTTTGCTTATACCCTTTGCATCAGAATAGGTAATTTTTATATATTGATGACATAATGAATCATGCTGTTATTCCAATATTAAAAAAACAATTTAAAATTATCGGCTTAATATTTGGGAATTGAAAACAACTTTGTTCTTTATCAAGATAATGATCCTAATTACATTGCTCTCAACGTTTGCCTTTAGTGTCCCTATAAAATGGTCGGCACATTAGTCGCTGTATTTAAACAATGTCGCAATGTTTACTAATATATGGAGGTTTTTTTTCTAATTGTACAAAGACTTTTGTGAAGTAACTTTATTACTTTTTGATATTTTTTAAAAGGTTTTACGATTTTTAAAAATATTTAACATACACAGTTAAGAAAAAAATTATATTTATTACACAAATATTCTCATTTTAAAAATATTAATTTGTTTTAATGAATAGATTAATATTTCATTGACGTTTGAACGAACACATTGAGTATACGAACAATTTTGAAAGCAACTGTACAAGATCCTGAATAAACGTTCGGAATTAATTAAGCAATCAATTTTGTCAGTTTCAGAAAAAAAATAAGTTAATAAGAACAGTGTTAAAATTTAATTTCGTAAAAAAATATATTAGTACATTTAAAAAGTATATAAATATTCTTACCCTGATCTTAGGTGATATGGAATTTCTTTTCACATTTTGAAGCAAATCTTCTCTTGCTCTTACAAAGAAACAATTCTTAAATTCGTGGCAATCTCGTCTTCTACTTCGTCTCAAATCGGATACTTTTTTAAATCCATACAGATTTAGCTGCCTCACAAAGCTAGCTAACTTGTTACTCTTACAGAAATCATCACTGTGATCCAAAAATTCTTTTTTGAATTGAGTAAAATTAAAGATTATTGCATCGCCTGCTTTATTCCAACGCACCGAACTGCTCTTATTGGAATTCACAAGATTCCAAAGTTTATACTGAAATCGCTTATAAGTAGTCATTTCAGAAAATCTCACACTGGCCCACAAGAAAGAAATTCGAGTGACTTATTCTTTGAAAGCATGAATATGCAAACGATTTTTTTTTTGGTTGTAGTTCATTAGTAAAATAGTCAAAAGTTAAGCAGCAGACGATTTTGCTTCGATAGCAGTTTTTTAATTGATTATCGTTTGTTTAAAGCAATAAAATGAAATAAATGAATAAATCTTTACTGGTTTCGGAATTTCTAAAAATCGTTTTAGCATTTGATAAGAAATTTGAATTAAGGATATTTTAAAGTACATATTTTATATTCTATATGAGAAATGATGAATCGAATTAAACATAAATCTAGAGGGAAACTTAACAGTAAACGTATATTATCAAAATTAATACGTAATGCCGATTGTTGAAAATTTTGTTAAATAGGAAAGTCTACAACTGAGTAGGAGAGGGGCACACAAGACACAACTTTCTTTTATATTCTACGAATTGTTTTGTCTAAAACAGTATATATATTATATTATAAATAATCATTTTCTGTGTGTTAACTAATGAAATATTTTTGTATCTTTTAATATAAAAGTTTAATAAGCAAGGAACCATTTTTTTTTATTATTAGAGCCGGCATAAATATTTCGCTCGCTATTTCTTCCTATTAATTTTTGTTCATGTAATTAAATCATTCTTACATTTAAAGTTTCAGGAAAAAAAAGAAATATATTGTTAATTTTATTTAATTACGCTGCCTGAGATGAAAAATAACTTTTCGGGTTCAGGAAAATGTATGCGCAAGAGTCTAAAATATTTAATCTTTTACTGCGAATAATTATTTATATACATAATGACCAACTATGATTTGGTAGCATTCTACTAATGTATGATATCAGTTAACAAAAATGGAAATATTATCTGTAATAAAATACAATGCGGGCACCTAGAATTAAGCCTTTAAACAGCTTTTTTTTCTTTCCAAGAATTAAGTTATATAATTTTAGTTAATCGACTAATAAATTAGGTAATCAATAATTAAACATAAAATAAAACATTGGCATCACACAATTAAAATTTCTTGATTACTTAAAGGAATACTTTAAAAGAATAGCAAATAAATAAACAAAAATTATGTAATTATATTATCTCTTAATTTTCAGAAGAAGAATATTAAATTTCAATCCTAACCACAGTCTCATGGATAATTTATCAATTTAAAAATATATATGTCAGAATTGCATGGAAAACAAGCAGAAAATTGTCTTTATGTAATAAAATATTCTTTAAAGGATGTAACAGCATCAATTCGCCTGATGACTGCTACTTTTGTTGTTACTTGATTACTACCAGATTGTATCCAATTCTACTCTTGCCAGCGGTAAACACTCTGGGGATACATCCAATGGCTGTTGTACCCAAACATTTTCACCGGTCAGCATTTCTAGTTTTATATATTTACTATAGATGATATCGATACTTTCTCTAGAATCAAATCTCGTAGTATCGGAATCTAATATCCATTCACAGTTCCCATTGTTGTATAAGGTAATACAAATTAATTTTCAGCTACTCTTCCGAGTCAATTTACACTCACCGAAGATTCAAATGCTTTCTTAAGTTTAGGATATTGGGGCTTTAAGTGTTGGTAAGATCCTCACAGATAACATTGATGTGCTCTTCTTTTTTTCAAAATAATTTTCCAGTTTCGAAATTCTAAAATTGTTATGATGTGGTGCTTGAAATTTCGATACTGATTTTGTTTTCATGAGAAAACTTTGATTTTGGCCTAGAATTGACAGCTTCTTTTTTCGAATCTACGACAACTCTCTTCTGAAAGTTTCCTCGAACATCTTCATAGGAATTTAGCTTTTCTGCCAACTACTTTGCGGAAACAACTCCCGATTCATAGATAAAATAATCTCGAATTTCGTCTGATTCGCGAATTGATCATTAATCATTAACGACAGTAATTGATAAAAAGTTAATTAAAGTCAAGTCAATTTCCTAAATCAATTAAAATCAATCCGCGTTGATTCAATACCTCTGTTGTGTTTCATAAATTTCTGTAGAAATTTTTCAGGACTATGTTTGAACCTTTTCAACAATAGACTTTTCAAATGATCATAATCTTTAGATTCGTCAGAGGGTCGCGAGCAATTAACTGTATTATCTGATAGGGAAGAAGTCCGTTAAATGAGAAACAAAATTTTTCTTTTCCGATTTGACCTCATCCAACTTGTCTTTCAAATAGCAACAGATATAAAAAGTAATATCGTTCTCCTTTTCGACACGTAGATGGCGCTACTAGTATCAAATCCATATGATTTTTAGCTAGCCCTAACCTTCAAAAGACACGCGTATAAATTTGACAGCTGTTGCACTATTAGTATGTAAGTTATAGCATTTTTAGTGAAGCAACTTTTGTTTGTGTGAAAAAATGGATAAAAAGGAATGTCGTGTGTTAAAGCATTGCTGTTTGGCGAAAAAAAATACTATTGAAGCCAAGGCTTGGCTTGATAAACATTATTCGGACTTTGCACCAGGAAAATCAACCGTAGAGAAGTGGTTTGCTAAATTTAAACGAGGCGAAATGAGCACCGAGGACGATGCACGCAGTGGACGCCCCAAAGAGGCTGTTACCGACGAAAACATCAAAAAAGACCCAAAATAATTTCTGATAACCGTAAAGTGATGTTGATTGAGATAGCTGAGACCCTAAAGATATCAAAGGAACTTGTTGGATATATCGTGAATGAATATTTGGATGTGCGAAAGCTCTGTTCAAAGTGGGTGCCGTGCGAGCTCACAATCGACCCAAAACAACAACGAATTGATGATTCTAAGCAGTGTTTGGAGCTGTTCAAGCGTAATAAATCCGAATTTTTGCGTCGATATATGACAATGGATGAAACATGGCTCCATCATTTCACGCCGGAGGCCAATCGACAGTCAGCCGAGTGGACTGCACGTGATGAACCGACTCCAAAGCGTGGAAAGATGCAAAAGTTGGCTGTCAAGGTTATGGCATCAATATTTTGGGATACGCATGGTATAATATTCATGATTAACTTAAAAAGGGAAAAAACCATAAACAGAGACTATTACATATCGTTATTGGAGCGTTTGAAAGACGAAATCGCTGATAAATGACCTCATTTGAAGAAGAAAGTGCTGTTTCATCAAGACAATGCACCGTGCCACAAATCAATGAAAACAATGGCAAAATTGCACTAATGGGGTTTCGAATTGCTTCCACATCCACCGTATTCTCCAGATCTGGCCTCCAGCGACTTTTTTCCTGTTCTCAGACCTCAAGAGGATGCTAGCTGGACAGAAATTTCGCGCCGATGAAGAGATAATCGCCGAAACTGAAGTCTATTTTGAGGCTAAAGACAAATCGTACTATAAAAATGGTATCGAAAAATTGTATGACCGCTGTAATCGTTGTAGCGCCATCGAAGGCAACTATATTGAATAATAAAATTAAATTCTATATAAAAAAAAAAGAATTTTTCTATGCTAGCCTACGAACTTTTCATCCCACCTGGTATGCTCATTAGATTGAAGAGTGGTTGATTTTATTTGTAATTTTCTAATCAAACTCTCTTTTCTTTTCTTTGTTTTTGCTCCTCTAATTTTCTTTCGTTTGCCACTCTTCAACTATAGTATTCAATAATTCTTTAGTAAATTCTTCATCATAAGTTGGGCTTTCTGTAATTGTCATAAGCGAAACTGCATCGACACCTAATTCGATTGCAAGAACTTGCACATCTTCTTTGCGACTTCTAACTCAAAACCCCATGTCTCATTTAAAACAAATACCCTATTTCTAATTCTTATTTACTGAGGACATTAATTAACAAGGAAAAAAAAAAAAAATGGTAAACGAGACTTGTTTTAAGTAATCGAAACTTCAAAATTATTTCAATAAAAATAATGCTATCAATCATTAACTCTAAATTTATGTGAAAAAAAGTTTTTCGCATTAGTTAATACCACAAAATATATTTAACATTTATTGCAAATGAAATTAAAATGAGTTTAAGCAATTCAGTAAAATGTTTTTACATCTTAAAACAGTTTCGATGTGGCAATCATAATCACACCATTCTATACGAAAATATATCATTATCAACTATATAATTTAATAAAATAATTATTTAAAATTGTGAAGAAACCTGCAATTCTCAAATAGAACTATTTAAATTACATTGTTAACTAACAAATTAAAGCCCTTGTATAGTTCTTTCCACTATTACTTGCTTAATAAGATTATATATATATATTCTTGTAATGATACAATTCCCCAAACAAAATTTAATTTACACTAAGCGTCTGTTCAAATTATATCTAATATGAACAAAAATAACGTTCTTCATTCAAAATAAAAGAAACATATTAGATATATCTATAATGCAGATAAAAATTCTGCGAATACCTTAATTGTTTTTCGAAATAGATAAATAGTTTCCATTTCGAAACTACTTAAAATACACAATATTTCAATAAATTCAAAACTTATTGTTTGAATATTTCTATAGCAATAACTAAATGAAATGTTATTAAATATTAATGCGAATAACATATACACAAATGCTTCAATATTCTAAGAAAAACAATTTCATGAAAATGATGTACAGATCGTACATTCAAAAGTGGCATTAAAGAAAGAATGATATACAAAATAACACCTCTAAAACTCATGGCGTATTGTTAATACTTAACTTGAGCCATGATGCACCATAAAACAAATCTAGAGTAACAAAACAAAAGTAGTGTCTGTACTTCTTAATACTTGAGCATTAATGCTCTGAAAACAAACCAAAACTAAAAATATTTTTTAATACCTGAAGGATGATGCTCTGGAAACTTTTAAAGTACAGGTTGTTTCAATACTTGAAAACCCTTTTAAAGTACGTCATATACTTTTTAATACTTGAGCAATGATGATCTGAAAACAACCTAAGTGCAGGTGTACTTGTAACTCAGAACTTGAGCAATGTAGCTCTTTGAAAGACACTAAATGCAGGTTGCACTTTTAATCACTCTACAAGCAATAATGCTCTTTTAAAACAATATCCAGTTATGCACTTAAACACATTTTCATCAACAATTATGCTCTTTAACTCATTTTAACATAATGTTTAATCCTATCCTTCAAAAATAATAAATATTACACAAAAAATAGAAAATGAAATTATTTTCTTTTTTTTTAACTTATAAGAACAATTAAAAAAAAAAAAACATATTATTCTTAACGAATATTCTTATTCAAATTCTTATAATTGTTATTTTCATTCAAATTATTACATTCTCATTGTACTCTCAAACAATTCAATATTTTTACAAATATATCATTTCAAGATAACTATATTGGTAGTGATGGAAAACTTATTTTCATATCAAAATGCAATGATATACTGAAATCAGAAGTTCGCCTGAGGAAAATAGCATAACAAATATTTTTTAATTATTTTGACACACAAAATGATTAGTTATTTAACATAATTAAATTCTCATCAAAATAATTAGTTACAATTTTAAAAATAAATTATTATTGTGTTCTAAATTTAAATTATAAATTCTGTGTGTGTTAATGATTTATTGAAGAGTCGAACTACAATTCTTTACCATACATTAACAAATAAATATTACCTAGGGAATTAAAATTAACTAGAATAAAAAATTAATGAGATATCTTTTGGAAATCGCCTGCACAATTTTCATATCTGCTCCTATTGGAAGATTCTAGCGTACTACTGTGCTTAAAAAAGTAAAGCCAATTTTCAATTTAAATTTCGCGGACTTATGGAATTTCAATTTTTTTCTTTTCTTTTTTAGGTTGTTGGCACAGTCCTTGACATCTCTGTGTGAAATTTCACGTCAGAATATTCATTAGTGTTTGTGTTACGCTTGGCTTTGTGAGACTCTAAAAGTGATTTCGGCGATTTTTTTCAAATGTCTGAATTAATTAATCGAGCAAAGAACTTGCATTAAATTTTGTTTGAGGAATGAATATTCGTGTGTGGAAACGTATAGAATTAGCAGAAGGCATTCGGTGAGTAAACTATATCGGAAAGAAATATTTACAAGTGGTATAAACAGTTCAAAGATGGCAGAGGACGCGTTGAAGACGAAAAGCGTTCCGGTCGACCATCAATCTCAACCTCACGTCCAAAAAATTAAAGATTTGGTACTTGCAAACCGCCGATTTACAATTAGAGACCTTGCTGATGATGTTGGCATTTCAAATGGATCGGTCAATTGCATTTTAAAGGATGTTTTGGGTTTGAAAAGCGTTAAATCTCGATTGGTACCGAAAACACTGAATTTTTGGAGAAACATCATCGCGTTGAAGTGTGTGTGAAACAATGCTTTCTGACTAGAATGACAAGTTGAAATGCATCATAACTGGAGATGAGACTTGGATTTATGGTTTCGATCCAGAAACAACCGATCAATCGAGCGAATATCGTGACAAAGGTGAAGCAAGACCGAAAAGAGCACGCCAAAGTCGCTCAAAACTCAAGATCATGTTGACTGTTTTCTTGGATTACCGTGGTGTGGTGCATTATGAATTCCTTCCGCCGAGCTAAACTGTCAACAAGGAATATTATTTGAGTGTTATGCGTCGTTTGCGTGAAGCTATTCACAAAAAGAAGCCACATTTATGGAAAGATAACTGTTGGTTTTTGCATCACTATAATGCGCCAGCTCACACTGCATTGATTCTTCGTGACTTCTTCGCCAAAAATGAAACCCATATCGTTCCACAACCACCGTATTCATCTGATTTAGCACCGTGCGACTTCTGGCTATTCTCTAACCTCAAAAGACCAGTTGGGGGGGACACTGTTTTGAGTAGATTGAAGAGATTCAACGTGAATCGGCGTGAGCTTTGAAGGCCGACCAATGACTTTTTAACATGCATTGACATGGAAAAACGTTGGCGTAAGTGCATTGGGTCCGCAGTGGATTACTTTGAAGGTGATGAAATAAATTTGAAAGAATAAAGAGTTGTTGAAAAAATAAAAATTGGGCACGATAGATGCTACGAATGATTCACATTTACAGCTTTATGTTTTTAACACTTATTTTTATTTTGACACAAACAAAATAAGCATAACACTTACAAATGAAGAAAAAAAAAAAAGCCAAATTAATAGTTACATTTCCATCTTTTCACAGCCCGTTGCATATATCCACTCTTTTTGAAACTTTAAGTTACACAAGGATGGCATGCCTCCTCCCCCGGAATCTCTACTATCATATTATAAGAAAGGATAACTTTAGAATCCTTGGGAAGTTAGTGGCCTTGCTGTGTTGCAAGGCGTTTCTTTTTAATGTCATTTCTTTAAATAATTCTTCACAAGTCGTAGCTATACAAGTTCAAATCTGCACTGTATTAATAATTTGCTTTTTTTTTTTTTTTTTTTTTGCCAAGACAGGCAATGCATCTTAAGGACTCATTGATGTAATGTAATTTTTCTCGTTCTGTTTGTGGGGTAGTGTTATTCGCGTCCGTAGCATATCTTCAAGCAACGCGTATCCCCGCGTAAATAGTGTCTTGGGCCTACATATTATATTTTTCTTTTATTTATAGCCTAAATATATGTAATTTTATTGGCTCTCCAGAAAACGGATTCTATGATGTATTGACACTAGATTATTTATGCAGGTTCAATTCTATCGAGGCTCTCTTAACTACATCGACATAGCCATAATTTTGTTTTAGTTTAAATGACATTATTTTACCTTAAAAACCAGAAATATATTTTTTTTGTTAGATATCAGGCCATATGAGAATAGCAGAAAATAAGAATTTGGGATTATTCAAACCCTCCTAGTCATATCCAACGGAAATTATGAACTATAACTGTGTATGTCTGTAGGCCTCCTTCACCATAAATTAATAAATTTCAAAGCAAGCAAGCTCCAATTCCATAACTCTGAGTGCTATTCACAAAACCACTCCAATAAATCCACAATTAGGTTACTTATATATTTGAAACTGGCTTAACACATTATCAATAAAAATAAATCATGTTAGTTTTTGCTCAATATCTAATCTAGTGGTATTTCAGAGAAATACATTTCCATATATAAAAATATTCTTTTCTTGTCAGTTTTCCCATTCTAAGATTAATTTCATTATAAACAACTCACCTTTCCGATTGCTTTTTTTATTCCATTAAAGCGGAAAAACAACAATAATATGACAAAGAATGCTTCTGAGAAACTAGAAGCGTTTGTGATTTTGTGTTAAAAAATATTTCATTTTAGACTATCAGACTGCCATCTGCAAGTAGCACTCTATGGAGTTAATCATCAAGCATAGCTGAAGAAAAACTAGTAGTCATATAAACAAACTGTAGCTCAAACAAGGAATTCTCATTAAATTCCTATAAAAGAATGAGGATCCTTTAAAAAGCTTTTAAAATTTTACTGCAATTTTAAACATCATATTTATGTAAATTAGGATTTTCTACACCCTCAGAATCAAGTAAAAAACCCTCTACAATGTGCTTATGAGGAGAAGAGAGTTTGCCTTTCAGCTTACTATTCACACACAAATTGAGTGTAAAAGTACAATTTCTACATGTACCCATTTGAAAATAGTTTAAATAGCAGCTATTACTAAGTAAATGCTAAAATTACTTTCCCTTTATAAAACTTTGAACTCTATGGAGATAAAGTAAACTTTTCAGCTCTGGTAGGAATTATATAAAGCAGATGCATCTTCAGAATGCAAACATACCTAATTTTTCTCTCCCTCCTGTTTTTAATACAGATCAAACCATTTTTAGATATTTAAATATTTTTCAAGATTCTTTCTCATTTTATAAAACAAATATATTTTAATAAAAACACTACAACATAAAAGTAAACAATGTTTAATATATTTTCTTTTACATAATGTTATACAGATTCTAAAATAGGAGGTTCATAACCTTCAGGTCTTTCAATCTTTACCCCCTCCTCTCCCACTTTCACAGGTGCAGTGGAAGATTTACTAGTTCCTTCACCATGCAGCTCCATCAATTTACCAACTAAAATGAAAGAAATAACAAAATAAAATAATTTAAGTACAGTAATATAATTCTCAGCATTTTAAAATATTAACAAGTAAAATATTTAAAAAGAAATCCTACATTAAATATATAAATAAAACAAAATAAATAGTTGAAAAAAAAACCGATTTATATCACAACCGAAACCAAGTTTGATCAGTCCTCTTTCAAAAATATTAGTCCTGAATTTTTTTCTATTTGATGGTCTACGGAAAGATAAGATAGTAGATTGCCGAGCTGCTCAAATAACATATGCACATGAAAAGTATCCTGACTCAACATCATACAAAATGAAAGAATCCAACTCATTTTCGAGTTCCCATTTATTTTTTTTTTTTATTTCCTATGGCAGTAAGGAAGGTACTAAAAGAGTTATTTACAATTTTTTAAAATACCAAGGAATACAATAAAAAATGTTAAGAGTATAAACTTTATGTATATATTTGCAAGTAGAATGAAGAATTTACATTTTCAAGCTGGAAACCGAAAAATTTGTAAACCATCATAAAATTTCAGTACTAAATTTCTATTATTTTTATTCAGTTTCAGCATTACTTTCTACTATTAATTCTTCAGTTTTTGTCTTATATTTCTACTATTTATTCTTCTATGTTTATTAATTTTAATTTATTTTCAAGCTCTATTTTGTACAAGAGTTGTAATTTGATGGATGAAAGAAACTGTTGACAATTAGCAGATTTTGGATTGGTCTGGCAATCTGAATTGGAGTGATCAATGAATGAACAAAATAACAGGTTTTTTACCCCCTGGAAGGCATTTTGAAAATGTCTTTATTTTTTACCATAAATC
Organism: Caerostris extrusa; assembly: GCA_021605095.1. Taxonomy (NCBI): domain Eukaryota; kingdom Metazoa; phylum Arthropoda; class Arachnida; order Araneae; family Araneidae; genus Caerostris; species Caerostris extrusa. The sequence goes on from BPLR01020076.1 coordinate 97,536, forward strand.
ACTCTAATAGACTTTTTATACAAGGTCAAATATGGCAATTAAGAACTTCAGCTTAGCAATTTCTTATGCAGAATCATAAAATGTAAAAATTGGGTCTTTGTTTTTTTTAATATCAAATATTATTCAAAATTCAAGGTTCTTAACTTTGTCTATAAAACAAATTTTGTTTGAGAGGAAGTGTATGTTTAAATCATTCTATTAGTAAATCACTGATCTGTTAATGTCTTAAATCCCTATCAATGCCATTCAAGCCTTTTAAATTTTAAATGATGATACATTAAAGAGTTCATTATTATTTGTGGATATCATCATGAATGAATCTTAAATAAAAACATCAACTTGTGCTAACTCAATTGTTTTATGCTATCACTAGAGCATGTATATTCTATAAAAGTGTCAGTTTGTGCACTCCCTATCACAACAGAGCCTAACAAGGGAAAGCTGATTCCTTCTTTAGTACTGAAATATAGTTCCTCATCTAATATCCAAACATATATATCTAAAGGAGATGTGCCTCCGAGGGATGGTCATTTAATAATTTAGATTGAATTTCATTAATTTAAGAAATGAAAGCACCACAAAAAATATTTTTCTCAGAACTTGATTAATAAAAAAAGTAAATTAATTCCAAGTTGAAAATTTATATTGAATCCCATTTTTTTCTTGAATGTAAAATATTTAAAATTGTATAAATATTAGAATATTTTATCTAAATTCACTTCACCTAAATACATTTATTTTAATTATTTATGTATTTGCAAAGAATTTTCTAATTTCAATGAAAATCATTTGAATAATAATTGAATCATAATTTAAGTCATTTTCAAAATTATGATACAACAACTTGTGTATTTAATCAAAATTATGTGTAATATAATTAATTATTTTAAATATAATTAAAATAATTTTATTAGATGTAATTTAAGTAGAATAATTATTCAGTACTAACCATCAAATTTAGGTTTCTTTAATACTTTAACTTTTCTGACCATAACATCATGAAGAGGATAAATGCCTTGACATGCTTTTTCAATATCTCGGCCAATGCTATCAGGAATTCTACAAACAAGATAATAGAATCATTTTAAAAGTTGATTTTAATAATAGAACCAATATAGTTTTGGCTACTGTAGTAAATAGCAATAGTTAAAAAGTTTACTTACATAAGTTATTTCACAAATACATACAAATTCTATACTATTTTTCAGTTAATAGAAAGTTGTGTGAACTACTGCTTATCCGATTTTAAATCCTGCTTTGTTCGATTACTCTTAAAATACACCTAAAAATTACAAAATTTTGTTTATTCAAACTAAGCATTGTATATTAAAATTCTAAAATCAAATGGCTGATTGCATTAAAGTTATTCTAAATTTAATGTTCTGTCCTTCCTACTGCAATGGAATTTCAGAATAAATGTAACTAAAGAAAATTTACAGTTAATAATGTCTAAGTAGTAATAATGTTAAACCATTTAAATAAGAACAATCAATATTTATGAAATACTTATGATATGTGAATTTTTAATACAAATATATTAAATATTTTATAAAAAAAACAACTTACAATTTGTTGACAACTTCTTTAAGATCTGAAGATGACACTTCTCTTACCATTGTTTCAGTCATCTTTTTCCTGATCAACTTGACCTAGAATATATAAAAATTTAAAAAAAAAAATACTATTTTTGATATCAAATATAACATTTACTTAAGATAATACCTTTAATTAAATGCAAATGTTTTATTCCAATAACTATATTTGATCAACAATACTAGGATGCATTAAATATTATATATAATATAGTGGTGCCTTTGTTAATGACTATTCTGTACTAGAATTGCTATTATCTAAGGCATGATTTCCCAAAAGATTTAACAAAAATCTATTAATTATTTCTACCTCCTCGTCACAACCATAATACATATTAAAAATGTAGATAAAACTAATTTAAAATATCAAATATATGGTAAATATTTATTTCATTTGCAATAAAACAAATCTTCACATGAATTGTTTATTAAAAAATTTAATTATCAATCTATATCAGAAAAACATTTGGGCTCACTTCAGTTGATTGATAAATAAACTAATAAAAAACAGGTCTAACTTGTTTGCTTCTTTTCTTTTTTTTAAAAATGTTTCTCAAAATCTCTACTTTTCATTAAACAGACCTGCAGTTCTGATAACCTCAAATTTGTTTTGATTCTGGTTTAATAGAAAAACATTTTGAACTTCTTTATACTTAGTCAAATCATCTTTTTATTTCAACAGTCAATTCTCATCTTCAAATCAATATTTAACAAATACTGTAAATTAAACATTTATTCTTATAGTTTATTTTATTAAAATATCTGAAATAGATCATATTTTTTACAAACACAAATTTTTATGCAACATTCTTAAAATTAGTTATACTTTCTCAATCATATGTTCTACGCAACAGTACAAAAAAGATTTCCTTTTTTTTTACTCAATTACAACTATAATTATAAAACTAATGTTATCAACAAGGATGAAGTAAAATTTTTTAGATGCAAAAAGAGCATGTAATAATAAATTCAAAAAAAAAAAAAAAAAAAAATGTAACTTTAGATATTTTACTCCTTTATACTTTGGATCAATACAAATAATATATTTTGGGGATAAAAAAACTTCATATAGCACCGCCTATTAAAATATTTAATTTAAATGCACTTAAAATAAAATTTAGAAAAAAAAAAAATATATATACATTGCAAAACTTAAAAATATTTAATAAGTTATTACCTGTGCATGTTGAGCATAGCATGTTTTCTTAACTTGATTGGCCCATTTTTTGGTAAAACCAATGCAGAACAAACGCAGCAAATAACCATCTGTTGTTTTCACATCAACATTTGCTTCAATCAAAGTCTGCCACTTTTTTACCATCGATCTCAGTTTATCTGTAGTCAAATCCATTCCATGGAAATTTGTCAAAACATTTTTACCTTGAACTTCCTCTGCAATTAAACGAAACTTACGGAAGGCAATTTCATCATTTTGCAAATCTGCTAAGGCTACTTCAAAAACACGTCCTTTTAATCCTTCTGAAGCTATTTCTAAAAATAAAAATAATAATATTTTAAGTCAGTTTTAAAATTATATTCAGGAATTTTATTTTCATGATCTTTTATGAATGATGAAAATTTATAGATAATATAATTTACAACATCAATTCTGATAATTACTTACTAGTTCCCTGTGTTCGGTTAACTAGAGTTTTTCCAACATTTCGTACACTGAACATGGATGGTGCTTTGATGTCATACCAATCTTTTCTGGTGAAAGGATCAACACTAAAACAAAAATTAATATGATGCATGTAATAAGTAATTAAAAAGTTGTTTAAGTAGTTTTAAAATCAATTCTATTAGAATCTTAATAAGTAATCATTTCAGCTATCAGTAAAGCATTTTTTTTTTTTTTTTGCAACAATTAATAGATAATTCTTTATACATAAAAATTCTTACTTATCTCTATACTTGAGCATTCAATAACTTTCCTATGTTGCATTACGTGGTATAAAAAAAGTTATAAACACATGGATAGGCTGCAAGCTATTCTTTGCTGTTCGGATAAATTTTGTTCAAATCTCTAAAGTAGGTCTGAATCTTATAAAAATGAATATCTTGTTTAGAAAAATTAGATTTACATGTTTCTCCTAAATCATCTTGAATCATTCAAAAAAATTGTTTTGACTATTTTCTGTCAGATAAGTTTTACATTTTTATCTCCTGTCTTCATATAATTTTGCAGTTCCCTTTGAGCTAGAAGCAAGATTGATTCCCAGCAATAATAAGCTTTGAAGCAATATATGCCCTGCTTGCAGAGCACCAATACAATCGAATAAGGTTCTGTATCTTATCTATATATTAGATACAACAAAATCCTATTTACTTATAAATCTAAATGTTACAGAACAAATGTAACTAACATCCATCATAGAACAAAGACTGTTTATTACAATTTTTCTCAACATTTTTTCTAAAGCCTTCCCCTTCCTACTTCCTTTTCTGTGGCAATCACTTTACTGCCACTCCTCCTACCAACATGTAAAGAATCAGAGGAAGATAATACCACCCTACTTTTCAAAACAGCTGGAAGAAGAGAGAACAGTTGGTTTGCAATGCTAGTATAAAAATCATGTTAGCAAAAAAATCTAAGGATATTAATGCCAAGTGTGTATCTAGATTTAAATTTTACACAAAATGTAAAATTTTTAAATACAATTTGTTACAGAATTCAGAAAATAAACAAAATTCGAAATGCAAAGGATGAAAGATAGATTCCTAAATTAGACAATCAGATTCATGCTTTTTATACAATTAATAAGATCAAGATAAAAAAGAGAACATTGACCGATTTTTGAACACAGAATGTTTCCTAAACTATGATATTAAACAATTTTTTTAAAAAGAGGTAGTAGACATTTAATATTTGCCATAAATTACAAAAACCGTTTAAAGTTTTAACGAGTTAAAAAATTAAAACATAATTTGAAAAAAAAATATACAAAAACATCATATAATAATTTTTAAAATGTAAATCGCCTTTAAAATGCTAAATAATTTGCATCTACACACAACTGTAATATTTCTAACTTATTATCATTGAGAGTACACAATAAACGTCAAAGAAATATAATTCATAGTTATATACTTACACCTTCTTTTGACTCCCTTTTTACCGCTTTTAATGAGCCCCTTGTTTTTCCCAACGGCCATAATAGAAATGAAATAGTTTTAGTTTCGGAATTGACTTGAGATTGATGCTTGTCAAAGGTTTTGGTTTCAGTTTTTGTTTTAACAATACTATGTTCCACGTTGTTACTAAAATCCTACCGCGAAGCGGTTAACTTATTGTATTATGTATTCATTTCAGTTTGAAAAAGAATGAGTAACATATTTTAAAAAACTAAAACTGAAACTAAAAGTTTACCCTTACTTGTCTTAAAAATTTATATTCAAATTTTGAGATTTATTCATTAAAATTTATAAAATATTTATTATTTACGATTGGCACAGTGTAACTATTTGTCTAATGATATAAAATGAATACACTGTAGCTTTAACTGTAATATAAGACACATGTAAACAAAAAAAAGGATAAAATTTATTTTATTTATACGGGTATTACTGAGTATTAAAATTTCAGAAATAATCTAAATAAAAAAAATTAGATGCGTTTTCTAAAGTACTGCAGGAAACGAAAAGCATCTTATATGCAGATATATTTTTATAATTATGGATGAAATTCTGGATTATGATGGTAATCAAATTTCTTTTCCCTCTTTCAAAGTTTTAATCATTTCTCTTATACATTCAATATATTTTCGACGAATTTATTTTTAAAATTATAATAGCAATATCAAATTATATCATCACATTTCAATCTTTATATTTAAAGTTAAAATAAAATAATATATGACCAAATCTGAAAATGGGGGTACACTGGGATGTGACGATATTGGGAATCAAAAGATTTTGGTCAGCACACAAAGGATGAAAGTAAGTTCACCTGTTATCCAGCGTAGTTCAGAAGGAAATGACAACCATTAGGATAACTAACTGTGACCCAATTGCTTTTATCTTTACCACTCTAGTTTTCTGTGTTTAAATAATTAATTTATTCAAGGAAAATGATAAAGCTATTATATTCTATTAATTATTGTGACATATATACATTGTAGAATAAGTGTATTTCTATAAAATATAATTATCTTTTAGGTACTTTTTATGAATTAGATTCAGGAGCAAAAAATTTTATAAGACTAAGCCATTTAAACAACAAAAGTTCTGGTAAGTAACTCTATCTGTAATACTGTAAATATTATTAAATATATTGTAGTAAAGGAATAATAGGAAAAGTTAATTATTTGCAGTTTTGTCGCCTGAAAGTCAAAATATCACCAGCCAATATTTAGCTCTACAGCAACTTGATGCTCATCAACGTATGATATCAAGAGCTAAAAGTAACTATAGTTTCTTATCATATTTGAATTAAATTATTAATGTAGATTCAAATTGATTGATTTTAATTTCCATTGATATTTTTTGATTATATTAAATAGAAAACGGGCTTTCTTTAAAAAATTTTTTAACAATTAATATCATACACTTTTTAATATAAATTATTTCTATTTATTAATATATTGCAAAATAATGTTATTTTTACAAAATGTAATAATATAGATAGAGATAATTAATGTATTAAATTGAAGCTCTGACAAATACCTGCAAAGTATTGGATATTTTTTTCTTGAAAAGCTCAAGAAAATGCAAATATTTAGAAAATTATTTTTTTAACTACAGCAAAATATATATATATACTTCAAATATAAAACTATTTCTTCTGGTATTTTTTTTTGTCAATTGTAAAGTTCTGTGGGAGTGTATGTCTTCTTAATTTTTTTAAATAAAACTATTTAAATTTATATTTTTATAAATTATTCTCTAACATACTATTCAACAGATTAGTTGTTTGTACAGAAATCATCATTGGAGATTATCAATGTGGATTCTGTAAGAGAAGATCTATAATGAAGCAATTTTTAACTTAAGACAAATCATGGAAAAATCAAGAGAATTTGATATTAATCACCACTATTTGTTTATAGATTTTAAAAACAGCTTGCAATTCAGTAGATAGGGAATTGCTTATAGAGTCAATGAAAGAATTTAATATACCTGAGAAACTGATCAAGCTGATCACTATTACTTTAAGTGAAACTAAACTAAGAGCCAAATCTGGCAGAACTTTTTGTCATTTTAAATGGCCTCACACAAGGAGATGTACTGGTTTGTCTTCTGTTCAATTTTGCTCATCAAAAGATTCTAAAATTAACACCAGAGAAACAATTTTTAATAAATCTGTGCAGATTTTTGCATTTGCTGATGACATTGATGTTTTTGCTCGAACATTTGAAGCACTTAAACAGACCTTTCCTTTCTTTGGTGGCTGAAGCAGATAAGATGCATCTTGCCATTAACCAGAATAGAACAAAGTATATGATAATTACTAATGCTACTAACTCTTATTTTGAAATGGGAAAATATAGGTTTGATACTGTCAATAACTTCAATTATTTAGGCTCTGAAATGAAGGTAAGTTGCTATATAGTGTCAGAGGTTCGTAGCAGAATCACGTCTACTAATAGATGTTTTTATTAACTACAGAATATTTAAAATCAAATTTCATCAGCAGAAAAACCAAATTACTCATTTACAAAACTTTGATTAGGCCCGTTCTCGCATATGCTGCTGAAACTTAGACAATGACGAAAAAAGATAAAGGGATTCTTGCTATATTTGAAAGAAGAATTTTAAGAAGCATGTTTGGTAGAATTAAATGTGATAATTATTGGAGAGGAAGATACAGAAATTTACAAGCTAATTATACAGCCAGATATTAAATTTTAACAATATAGAAAATTAAGTGGGCAGGACACTTAATAAGATTAGATGACAATTGATTCACTAAAAGATCCTTTTGGTTAAACCATTTGGCACCCAAAAAGGGGAAAATCAAAATTTAGGTGGATTGACTGCCTGAAAAAGACTTGAAAATAATTAAGAGAAACAATTGGAAAACCTTGGCCAAGAGCAAGACAACATGGAATGGAATTCTGAAAAAGGTTAGGGATCATCCAGGGCTGTTGTGCCATTGAAGAAGAAGAATTAAATTTATTTTACTAGTTCTTAGCTTTAGTTCTTAAGATTATTCTGTAGAAAAGTATTCTAAGGATTATTCATTAATATAAAATAGTTAATATTTAATTTTTTAATGAATTTAATATTTTCATTTTTTAATGAATTCATTAATTTATTTTAAAAAAGGGCTTATTATAAACAATTTATCTGAGGAAGAAATAGATAGATAGATAGTTTTTAGATATGTAATAGATAGTTTATCGATATGTAATAGATAGTTTATCCATAGAAAGTATTGTATAGAAATACTGAGATTATTGAAGATTTTCAGAGTAACCATTAATATCTTTTAGGTACAATTGATACCTCGCCTCCAAAATCATTACAAAGCTACATTAGTGGTGAGTTAATTATATTCTTATGTTTACAGTTTAATTTTATAAATTGTTTTGTTATAGCTTTCTTTGGTAGAGTTTAAATTGGCAAAATATGAACTATTATACATTATTAAGAATAAGATAGTGCATATATCCCTGTTTGAAGTCTGATAGAATATTCAAATACTCCTATAAATGGATGTGTATGTAGGAATTTTTTTATTTAAATTAATAATAAATAAATAATAATTTGACAATGGTTACATTTTTAAAAAAATTATATACATTTTTTATATACATCATTCTTACTCTATTCTGATTATTCATATAACTTTTTGAGTATTGATTTTTTTTTTCCCCTTAAAAAATGGAAATATAGACATGTAGGGAAAAAAAAACAAGTCATAAAAGTCAGTGTACACAAAGATTTTATTGTGATAAATTTAACAATAAAATGTGAATTACTCTTATTTTAATAGTTAGTAACAGTTTTAAATAATGTTTGAATGCATTCCTGACAGTTTTTTTTTTTTTTTTTTTTTTTAAATATTCATTTTTTAAAAATATAGCAATTAATGATACTGGAAGAATGTTGTTTTAGTTATAAATCTGATAAATTTGTCAGAACTATAGCTAAATTTCATGTACTCAAACAAGGATTTTCAAGAAATTTTTGAAACAAAATAGAATTATCTTTTATTATTTGTTGCTGCCAAAATTGACTTAAAGAAAACTATCTTTATTAATTACATTTTTTCAAAGCTAAATTTTTAATAGATAGTAAGTGTTAGAATAAGGAGGAAAATCAAAATTTTCATTTGTTTTAATGAGAAATATTTTGTGTGTGTGTGGGGGGGGGTGTAAACTTTCTAATTATCTCTGCTTTTAAAGGAATTTTTTTCAGAACATTAATGAATTTTTTTTTTCAAATTGTTATAACATTCTGTAAAATGGGCAAGGAAAGTTAGTATCATACGTATGACTATCTACATCTTTTTTTGATAATTGAAGAATTACTTCTTTTGTTATACTACATTTTATTGGAGTACTCCTTGTTAAAATAACTAGTCACAGTTAAAGTTGATCCATATGCTGTCTGATAAGATTCTCCAATTAGGTACCTATGTGTTGTTTCTATTTATATACTATCATTTTACCATATGCTTGGAGAATTACAAAGTTAGTTATGCAATTTCATGAATGATGCGATTTTGATTGATTTACATTTATAAATACTATAGGATTTGCATTTCAAGGCTTTTAATTAAATTAATTTATATAGAGGGTTATTTTATACTAAATTGGTGACGCTCTACACTTTTGCAAGTGAATTTTGTGCGATCTGTCTTTTTTTTTTTTTTGAAATCTTAATTTGTAAGGTTTGCTCAAATGATAGTACTAAGCTATTTTATTATAAATCAATAATTATTTCCACAAAATTAGATTTCTTTGTTTATATATATAGTTTTGTTGTATAAGGATTAGCTGTGCAACATTTATAAATGGTAAATAAATAAATGATTGAATAAATGCAAAATAGGTTTTTAACTGTTGTACATTAAAAAAAAAAAAAAAATTTATATTGAATTAATATTATATGTAAAAAATCAAACTATTACATTCCTTAATTATTCATAACTTTTTAAATTTTTGATATACTGTGTATAATTTGCAATTTCAATGTATTTCTTATTTTATAAAGAAAAAAATAGTTTACAAATTTTGTTAGGTTTTTTTTATCCTTCAGAAATATAAAAGGTAATATAAATTCTATTATTTCAGTTTTTTTATCCATTTTATATTCATTTTTATTTAATGTAATCTTTAGTCTTTTACGTCATAATGAGCACCAAAAATTCTAAATCCTATCTAACTTGATTCACTTTTTAATGCAAATTTTGTATTACTTGTCTATGTTAATTATTTTTTATTTATATAATAATTTATTTGATAATATGAATTTATAAATATCTGTAATAAAGTGTAAGAATACACACATTCACACATTTTGTAAATTTTAATTTTATTCTTTTCTTTAGCAGTTAATAGACGAAGAAAGAAGAATTGGAAAAAATTAAATAGCGAATCTAATGTCTCGAATATGGCGAATTTAGATTATGATAACAGGCTATCAACTTCTGAAATGCAAGGCTCATTTTCAGAAGAGGTACTGATTAATCTTATTAAAGAAAATTCCTTTTAAATATTATGGCATTTATACATTATTTTTTATTTTCATTTGTCAATTATTTCACTATTAAATGATTATTATAATGCATTTATAGATTTAATTTGTGCAATGTTTAATATTTAAAACAAATATATAGATTAAATCTAAATATTTATTTCATATATCTTTTGAATTGCAGAGATTTCCAATCAAAAGAAGGTAACTGTCTTCAGTTTTTATTTGTATCTTATATTTATATCATTTTGTTAAATAATTTTTTGTTAAAATTAGTATGTTGTACAAAAAATATATTGTAAAAGAATTGCACTTATAATTTAGGCATATAGTATTTTGAAGATAAAATATAAATATTTATATTCTTGTATTACTATTATTGTTAATTGATTGTAGCTATTCTTGCAGGTGATGAATATAACAGGTTTTTATTTTTTTTTTCTGTAAATAGCTTCATGCAAGCTATTTTAATGTCAAACAACCTTGAATTATAAAATGCATTCTTAAAAATTACAATTTGATGATAGAACTGAACATTTCTTATGTTTCAAGTATGGAAACCTTTCTTTGTTTAAGGGAATTTATTATAAGGGTCACTTTAAATGTCTATCTCTTATTTGCTAGTAGTATAGTTTTTTAAAAATGAAGATAAACAAAAAAGAATTTTCAATAAAATGTCTAAAGTAAAATAAAACAATGAAAATAAATTTATTACTCAATAAAATGTAAAAGAAAAAAATTCGTAGCATAGTTTTTCTCATAACTTTCTTTCAGTTTAACTCCTTTGCAATAAACTTTCCATGTTCAAAACCTAGATTGTTCTAATCTCACTGACACAAATGGCCCTTTTCAATCCTACTGGCTTTATTATAATTATTATTTTTGTGCTTTTTTAGAGGACAATATTTTATAGTTTAAAGCTATCCATTTTTGCTATTACATTTGAGAATTTCGTTTGGCTAGATTTTAATAAATAAATTAATAATTACATTAAAAAATTATATAATTTGATGTATTTGTTTTTCAAAAAATTATTTACTATTTCCAATTAGTTTTTTTTTTAATAGTTATTTCAAAAATATTTAGTGAAATTTTATCATTTTTAAAACTTGTTAAAATTTTTAAAGTGTGGTTAGAATCAAACACACTATAGCTTTATTGGTAAAATTGTATAAAAATATATTCTTTTTAATCTTTGTTGATAAAGCCATATTAAAATTCTGTAGACAATGATTAATATTAAAATTTTTTTATTTTACTTTTTATATGATATTGTAACATAAATTTTATATAAATTTATTTTTGAAATGTAGGTATGCTAATTCAAAATTTGTTAACATTATAAATTAATTTTGATTTTAGAATATGAACTTTTTTTTTTTTAGGATGATAACATGAGTTTAAATACTTCTGTAAACAAGGGAGTGCAAACAGGTATTCCTTTCCGAAATTTCAGTTGTAAAACTGCTGACAAAATAGAATGGTATCTGGAAGCCCTCAGACATGGTGAACTTCAGTCACTTCTGCCCTTGCGAACAGACAGTTCAAGAAGTGCCCAGCCTTCTCGATCTTCGGAAAGAGTTGGTAAAAAGATCATTAAAGGAGATCTCTTAGATTGGCACAAAGATCACTTTGTAAAACTTTCAAAACCTTTCTCACCCAGAATCATAGCTAATGCTAATGTCCAATCTAAAGTTAAAGACATGCGATGTTACAATCCACCTTTCAGAAAAAAGAAACATAGCAGTTCTCATTCATCAGATGTAAGTTTGCCGAAGTGGATGTAATCTAACTTTTCTTCTTCCAGTATTAAAATTCAACTATTAACATTTGTACTTCTGTGTGTAATGAGATGCCTTTTAATTAATAACTGCAAAATATTTTTTAATACATCAGAAATTGCAAATTTTATTTGGTTCTTGTTCGTCTTTTTTTTTTTGTTTATATACTTCCAACTTTATTTATCTTTTAAAGGTATAATAACTGTTTAAATGATACATTTTCAAAAATGTTAGATTCACTTTGATATTATAAATTGTTAACTTAATTATTTAATACAAGTTTTGTATATTTCATCTAATTTTGCAGACATTTGAAAGTTATGAACAGGAGGATGATTCAAATGAGGAGGAGAATGATTCACAAGAAAGTGATGTCTCTTCATCTATTGAAGAAAAAAGTCAAATTAATAGAACAATTCCTAGTGATAATGTTCCTAATTTGAAATCTACTACTATGTCTGCTGATTATCATTCTTTGGATTATTTAAAAGCATGAGGAGGTTTGTATGATATTTAAAATCAAATTACTGTTTCTGATTGAAACAAAAATTATCATAAACTGAAGAAAGATATAAATATATAGACTGAAGGCATATTTCATAATTAACCAATTCATAATTTCACTCAATCAAATCAAAATAAAAAAAATATTTTATATAATTAAATATCTTAATAATGTATGCTAAAATTAAATAAAACTCTTTTTAATAGACTTATTTAGAGGTGCTTATTAACTTAAATATTATCCATCTATTCTGGATACTAATAGCTCAAAAAAATGAAATCTGCTATTTTAATAATTTGTAGGATCATATTTTAAATAAATTTATAGACAAAGAAAAAAATGTTTATCTTTTAAAAAAAAAAAATTGTAATAATTAAGTAGTGAAATAGTTCATTTTTTCTCTCCTCTCTATTGACAGTAACCATAACACAACTAAATAGAATAGAAATTCTCTATTTAATAAACAAAACAATTCATACAGTAAAGTAGTTATATTTAAAAAGAAAAGGTTTTAAACTTTTCATTTTTGGATTCAACCAGTTTAAAAGTAAATAATTCAGTTGAACTTTAAATTAAATAATTAACATAAAAGGGATCGAACTTTGGGCACTTTTAATATCACAATTCCAGTTATTTAAATGGACTGAGATGATAGCCAAGAACTCTTCTTGTGAATGACAACTGTGTGTGATAATGGTTAGGACTGCCAGATGAGTTATAAGTTAGGGATTTATTGCAGGGTCATTAAAAAACGTAATAACTTCTAATGAAACACTGAAAAAGTAATAACTTTTTATATTTATTAAAGCTTTATTTTTTATTTTATTCAGTAAATAGTGAAAAGTTCACCTAATAATCAAATGAAATTTAATAATAAAAATCAAACCTGACCATGTTAATTTGGAGAATGATTTTTTGATAGAAATTACTTTACTAATAATAAATGCTGCATCTTTCAGCAAATATTAAAAGAATATCAGCAAAATTTAAAACTGTTTTTAAATTTGTAATTTTATTATTGAAATTGAAAAGTGATATCAAATATTCTTATGTGTATCAAATTGATCTAGTAAAAGTACTTTTGTTTACAATTTTAAAGTGGCTAAATTATTTTTCCAAAAATCTTGTGTTATTTTAAATTAATTATAATGCAATTCTTATTCAATATATGGTAAAAGTAAAATAAAGCTTTGAATTTATTTTTAAAAAAAGAATTTAAATTAATTTTTTTATTTTTCTATTAAATAAGATTGTTGTTGTTTTTACTATACATTTATATATTGAATACTGTAACTTCATTTACTTTTAGGGTCCGTGATAATGGTTCTTTCTATGCTGAGAATGACAATGAAGAAGATAAGTACCTTAATTTCCTTAGTAAAGTAACTGAAGATATTCTTCGTAGTGGTGTATATTCCGATAGGTATATCTTTTTTTCCTCCTGTCAATAATTTATTTTTCTGAAGCAGTACACGAATTTTATTACAAATATATTAAACATAAAAACTTCAAAATTGCTTTATTTTCAACAGGGCCATTCAACAAGCTTTTGAGTTTCACATGCAATTTTATCAGGATGAAAGTAATAAGGTAAGTTATGAAATATAACTTTTACCTTTTTCTGATTTGTTTTCTTTCTGTAAAATATCTCATTAATATACTTATACATTTTAAACTATATATTATATATAATTTTATCTCGCATATAAAAGTAAAATGCATTACAAATTATTATATTCAAATTTAGCAAAATAGATTAAGGGTTCTTTTTATTTATATTTAACTTTTGCATTAAGATTACTGTATTAGTTTATAATTTTTTAATAAAAATTAAAACTATAATTTAAATTAAACTATAATAACTTAAACTTAAAACTACAATTTTGTTTTGAAGTGCACTATTGTCAAAATAAAAGTTAAATTTCATGAGACTTGCATACCATGTAGGAGTGATAGTGAGTACTATTGAAATTTTGTGAAACAGTGTGTACTAAATTTTACCCACCATCCAAAGTTACTATAAAAACTTTGGACGAAAGTGTTTGTGGTATTTTACCATTGCCTACAGAAGCAAATGCGAAGTTTTAAAGCATATTTATTTTAGAGATGAAGTAGACATTCTGTAATTATTGATTACCACTGACATTACAGTCTTACACAAATATAAAAACCTAAGATTAGATATGTGTTTGAATAATATAAGCATTTATGTAAAATATCTAATTTGATTAAGTGTTTGAAAGAAATTGAAATAAAATTCATTGATCATGTAAAACGTATTCATGGAAATCTTGATATTTAAATTTGTTAATAAATAATAATATTTCTATATGCTTGCCAAACTTATAAAATGTTTCATCCATAATAGAAAACAAAGCATTTTCCTATAACTTATAAATTTAATTAACTATATTTCGAAATTAACGAGTTGATGTAAAATAGAATTTCTGCTAAATATAAATATGTTTTCTGCAGTGCTATTTGTCATTTATTTTATGAAGTGAAATGCTTTTAATTGCAATGAGAGAAAAATAATTTTTATTTCCAAGTATTTTTCCATTTTAATTTTTTTTCTTGCTGAAAAATCTATTTTTATATAAAAAGGTTTTAATTTTTTTTTTTTTTTTTTTTTTAAGGATAAATTACAGTCATTTCTGAATAAAATTTTAGATGGTCTAAAGATTTCAAGCGATGAATCCGAAGAAATTCCGAGTAAAAGAAATCACTTACCAATAAATCTCAGTAGGCCTAACTCTCCACCTGAAAAAGAAAACCCTGATGTTTTGCCAGATTTTAAAATTGATACTGAATTGTATCTGAGAATATCAGAAAAAGCAGATGAAGCTAATCTTAATTTTCATTCCAAAAATCTTTCCATTACCGATGATATTCCAAACGAAAAAAATTTGTCAAATACTTATGCATCCACTCTCTCAGAAAATGAATCTTGACAAATTATATTGCAATATGTTTTTAATTTAAGTATAACTAGTCATCATTATTGCAAAGTATTTTTTTTTTGTATGTCATATGACCCTTCATAATCCAGTCACTAAACTTCTAGAAAATATTTATGTTATGAAAATATGCATAACACAAAAAAATTTCTGTACAATTTTTATTTTCATTTAAACAAAAATAACCAATATTATTACATATGTACATTACATTTTTTTCTATATCAATTCTTTTAATCAGCCTTTTATAAAAGAATTTTAAGTTCAGAAATGTTTTTCTGCTGCATATTGAAATTGCTCTATTGTAAAATTGCTATACAAAATGGGAAATTTTTACTATTCTCAAACTATGTTAGACAATGACAAGGGAATAATTTCTGCAAAATATTTTTTTTTTTTTTGAATGTAAATGTACTAGCTAGTACACTCAAAATTAAAAATTTTTCCTTAAATATCTTCCCTACTTTTGTACTTCTTTTCCCTTGATATTAATGACAGGTTATTATACATTTTATTAAAAGTTACCTAAATTGCTATTCATTTTTAAATAAAGTTGATTGCAAATTTACTTATTTGGTAATGAACGAATTCTAAAGCATTATTATATATATTGCAGAATAAGAATATTGTTAATAAACAGTTTTAAATCAAATATTTATTAAATACTTGGTACATTATTAATAAAAATGCATAATCTTATATGTTTATACAAATGTACACTGTTATCAATAAATGATATAGCTTTAAAATAACATGCAAATGTTAATTTTAAGACACATATGAATTAAGATATTTTCAAAATCAAAAGTATTCAAAAATTGATTAAAATTCTATTTATTATTCTCCTGTTGTGTTTTAGAGTTTTACAAGTTGTTCTTAAAAATAAAATGTATCATTTTCAAAAAAAAAAAAAATTTTTGTATAATCCTACAATTGGCAAACCATATTCATTATATTACTAATGTATAAATGGCAAACATTTTGAAATTATTTGCTAATTTATTAACAGAGTATCATTTAGAAATATTTTTAAAAAGTTTGTTGGGGTGATTTTTTTCTTTATGTAACATTTGTATGGCAGAATTTTTTTTTTTTCATAATTTGGAATACAATTCAAGAATTTTGTTCATTTTTAGCAAACTCTATACAAATTTATTCAACTACTGATATTGGGCAAAAAAAAAAAAAAATATATGTATTTTACCTTTAGCAATAATAGTAATTTTGTGATTACATCAAATAAGTGTTGATCCTATATACAAATAAAAGAAATTTCACAAAAAAAAAAAAAATTACAGAATTTAAATGCAATATACAATTTTAAAGTTATGACATATTTGAAAAAAATTAATGAATTGTAATTTATTCAAATATAATAAAAATATTGTTATTTATCGTTTATTTTTAATATAAGAAAATAAAATACTCATTTAAATTCATATATCAAATAACTTTTAAAGGGTCATTTCACAATATCAATAGAAGTTTTTAAATAGAAAACGTAACATATTAAAGTTAATTATGTGCATTTTACAAATATAACTTCTAAAATGTATAAATTACAGAGACATTTTAAGTTTTTACATTATGGGCACGGCAATATATCAAATATCTTTTTTTTACTACATATTTATAAAATTATTTGTTATTTTTTCTTGTTTTTAATGTGTAATCTTTATCCCACAGAAAAGACAACACAAATATCTGCCAAATTAGTAATCTTAAGTAAAATAAAATGTTTACAAAAAAAAAAATAGCTAGACATACACACTTTTACTACTTTAAAATGCATATTTCCTATGTCTATTAATTACTCTAAATTAAGAAAAATTAATTAATTAATGGTATAAAATTATTCAATATTATTTTAATTAATATTTATTTTATGTCTGTAATATTGCAGACATGACGAATTATGCACTTTTGAACGTAACATAACTATAATAAACTTATTTACTAAAACCTCCAATTTTGTATAATGAAAAGAGTTTATAATTGTAACAGTATTTGGAAACAATCTATGGACAAAATAGTCTCAGAAATTTGGTAATAAGTAATAATTTGGTTTAATAATATTCAAAATCATATTACACAGAAAATAATTTTTATTGATTATGTATGCTATTTATATATATAATAATAATCTTATTTGTAACTTACTAAATTACAAAAGAAAATTTAAAATTATAATATTTTTATTCAATGAAATGTGATATAATTCTATGAATGTTTTTTAATGAGTATACATTTTCCAAGTACAATGCAAGCTTAAATATGTTTTAAGATATAAAAATTAATAGTAAAAAAAAAAAAAAAAAAAAAAACTCAAACATATAAATTCTAAGAAGTATTTTGAAATCTAACACCTCTAAAAATCATTTGAATTCTAAATATCTTAAATATGGATTTATCCATTAAAAAAATTCAAATGATATTTTACCAAGATAAAAAAAAAAAAAACCTTAGCTATCAATGTCCAGGGGTGGGGGAAGTTATAATTGAAAATCCTCACCACATTTCCTTATCACTTACAGAAAAAAATATTGCCAGAAATGCTATTTAATTATAACTAATGGTACAGATTCATACTGTTTTTTCAAACAAAAATCCAGGAATTGATCTTGGCACAATTAAATTTCATGAATTTTACAAGCATGAGCTTTTCTCAGGAGGAAAAAATAAATAAATATTATAATAAGAATAAAAAAATACTATAGATAAGAAGTATGTATGGGAATTTATCATGAGAACTTACTTGATGAGCTTCTTGTAGGATTAAATATTATATACTCTTATCTTCTACATAATTCAAAAATATTTGTCAAAGAAAGTATTTATAAATTTTAATTAGGGACATATTTGTGCATTGAAAAAACTATTTTGGTACTTGCGTATTAACGGTACCTTGGCGGTTTTTAAGTGTCGCCAATCTAACAGCTACTAAGGTTACCAAACCAACAGAATAGATTGGTGTCCCAAATCTAGCTGCGGTTGGCGTGTGTGCTGTTTATTGGCGAAACTGTCGCCAAGGTACCATTAATATGGGTACCCTATTTTGTTTGCAGTGCATAAGATTATATTAATACAAAAATACCCAAGATAAAACTAGATTATACAGGAAAGTCATATTAGCAATGAAATGAACATGATTTAGGATAAGGGGAAAAAAATAAATCAGTTTTGACAAAGAAACTTCAAGCTCAACTACACCCATTTCCAATGCATATGTACTGCAAGTTGTGTTACTTTAAAAACATCTTTTATTTAATGAAATAATTGTGCATGTACACTTTACAGACTATATTACAAAAAATATGATCGAGAGATAATGAACACAACCTTTAATGGAAATAAAACATTTATACCTGTGTTGATTATAGTATCAGTTGTTTGTCATCAATATTTGGTAATAAAAATTATATATTATGCAAATAATAAAATCTTATTTACCACTTTAATCATCTATGTAACTAATGTATTACTTAGAATGCAAAATGTTATGCAAACCAAAAATAAAAGTACTTTTATATTATGTCTGCAATGCATGGATACTTAGCATATATTCCAAGCTTATATAATAAATCTATTAAAAATTCTACTAATTTAAGTATTGATAAAAGTACATTAAATTTTACCTTATAATGCATAAAATTCATATTCTTTTTAATAATGTAAAAAAATGATATTTCTAAGTGTCATGTCTGAAATGTTGGCAATTAAAAAAAAATATAATTATATTTCAATAGCAAAATTAAAGCAAAATCTGAAATATTGATTTGCTATATTGTAAAAAATATTATTCAACTAGATCAATTTTTTTCCCCTATAAATGTGACATTTTTAAATTTAGCATGCATGATATCGTGGGATGGTCCTTAATTATTTTAATAACTTCAGAGAATTAAAGATCAAGAAAAGAAAATTAACTAGAAA
This sequence comes from Caerostris extrusa, assembly GCA_021605095.1. Lineage (NCBI taxonomy): Eukaryota > Metazoa > Arthropoda > Arachnida > Araneae > Araneidae > Caerostris > Caerostris extrusa. The sequence continues at coordinate 116,947 of BPLR01020076.1, forward strand.
AATATATGTCTTAACACTCACATGAATATTTATTTACAGAAAAAAAAAGGTTAATAAAAACAAAAATTGATTTAGGAATAAAAAAAAAAATATCCGAGAACACTTTGTGAGAAGTGAGTCTCTTCCTGTAACAGGATTTAACAAATTTTATTACTTGAAAAATTTAAAGAAATAAAAATAAATAAATTTTTATCTTAATTTGCAAAATAAATTACATATTAATTTATTAAATAACTCAAAAATATTTTTTTTTTCTCCCTCATTTAAACAAATAACCATGCACAGTTCATAATTAAAAATTATAACTGTCAAAACAAACTAAATAAATAAAATTTCTACAAAGATTTGATGAGCAAATTTTCAAGCTCTGTCATTTTATGTTTCTGACACACTTTAATTGAATCACAATTGATGAGAGTTATAGCTGCCATATCACTAACTTTCACCAAGGCACTCAGGAATGCTTGATATGTTGATTTAATGTTACCCTCCAAGCCTCTTTCTCCAACCCTTGCAAAAGATGAGATTATGTGTTGTGGCCAACCACTTTCCACGAGAAATCTTGCTATCCATGGCATCAGAGGAAGAAGAGTAGATAATGCTTGCATACCTAGAAACCACAATTCCATTATCTCGCTCCACACTTCACGATATTCTCTTGTGATACAAAATGATGTCATACCATTGATGTCTTCTGCATTATGAGCATCCCACAAGAACTTAACACTAGATGAAAGAAAACCATAAAAGCTTGTTTCACAAGTCTTCACTTTCTTATAATACTCTCTTGTTATTAAAAGCCCTAATACTGAAAAATACGCCTTTAGAGGGAGCATTTCAAGTTTAGGAGTCAACTGAGGCAAAGCATTAAACAGGAATTTCAATAAAAAGAAAAACTCTTCAGTGTTAGCTACCAATGTGGACTCCATTACTACTATGTTTAAAAATGATGAACAAAGAGTTGTCAATGATGTTTCCTTCTCAAATGTTTTCCAAAGCAAATCCATGTGCTTGATAAGTAGAGAGAGCAAATCATTTTTTAGTAATAGTCTACGTGTTTTGTCTTCTGCAGTTAGATGGCATAATGGTGGGAGGAAAAACCTGAGAACATTACATTCTATGGAATCTTTATTTAAAGATTTTTTACATATCTCCAAAATAAATGGTAAGATTTCCATTACTTCTTCCTGTAATGCGTTGGTTTCTTCAGCCAACCAAAAACATAAAACACGAATTGTTGCAATAACTATATCTTGATAGTAGGGTAGTTTTTCAAATGAACCCCCAGTTTTTCTGTCATCAGATAATTTTTTCATAAAACTTACAATAGCTCTGAATGACTGTTTGATGGAATTGCAGAATTGTATTGTGTGCCGCCGATAGGGCTGAAACATAGTTTCATCCAACATGACGCCAATGATACGTTCTAAAATGCAGTAACAGGAACTTAAAAGAAATAATTCTTTGCCAATTTCTTCTACAGATAAAGTTTCCAGTAATATTTGTACTTCAACAGTGGTAATCTGGACTAAGATAGTAAAAAACAATTTTGATTCTTCAGAATTTTCAGCAAACCACTGTGAGCCAAATTTATGAACAACTATACCAGCTAATTGTAAAGCAGAATCCCTGTGTAGTTTTTTAACTTTACTTTGCAAGATGTTGATTAATCCTTTCTGAATTACTAAACTGTTTTCCAAACTTAAACAATCACAATATTTCAATAATATGGATGTTAAATAGTTACACAGTTCAAACTTCTTCAATGTTTCATCAATTTTAAATTCCTCTGCCAGAGTTTCCAACAAATCTTTTATGTCAGTAGATTTACAGTTTTCAGATTGTAATATAATCATAACTATGATGGCTAAAATCTTATCTTGATTGATTCTTTTATATTGTTTAAGCATTGCACTAAGTAACCCATCTTCTATCAATTGTTCCCGAGCTTCATCATTTTTTATCATTGCAACTACAATATCTACAACATCATTAATTGAATCTTGATCAGCATTTGATTTCAGAATATCCAGCAAGCTTGGAATAAACATAAACATTTGAGGATCTTTAGCTATTTCTGGAATCAAACAAAAACATGATAAAATCGCAAAAGCTAAAACTTTAAATGGGTTTACAGTCACATTGTGAACATCTTCAAGGTCTTCTGCATTACACAATTGTAGCAAATATTCGAAACCTATAACATTGAATACATCTTTCTTTTCAGACTCTGTCACATTTTCTAATCGTATAAGTTCGGCAATTATTTTAAGAGCTGCCAACTTTTCTGTATCATTTTTTGCAGTCTCCCAAGTTTTTTTACACTTTTCAACTATCCCCATAATTAAAAAATAATAATGATATTACAGCATATCATGCAAATACAATTAACTGCGTTATTTAAGCTTTTGTACTGTAAATAAAGAAATGCACAACGACTAAATTATTAAATCTTTTTAAATAAATTATCCTACTTGAAAATAGTTCCAAAATAAATATTGTCACTTTGTCTTGAATTCAGATCACTCAAACATAAAGATGCGCGATATTTATAGTAAGAAAACATTATTTCACAAGGCGCAAAAAATTGAAAGGTCACGCTGCAAGCAACAGTATCTGTTAAAGACAGGAAAATAAAAAACCAGGGAACAATCTAAGAGAGGAATTTCCCTTTTGTTAAAAAATCCAGACTAGAGCTGACGGGTAAAAACAGGAAACCTGATTGATTTTCTAACCGCCAATTTTCATAATGAACTGCATTCTTTCTTTTCTTATATTAATATAATTATTCTGGTTTTTTATTTTTGTACAATTAGTATTTTAATAAATTTTTAAAAATTATAAAATATATCGTTTGAATGAAATTTTGTTTTAATTATTAATCGTAATTTCATTAAACAATAACATCTTTAAATCGGCTAAATTATCTGCTTCCAGTAGGTAGGTCAACTATTTTAAATTATTCTTTTGCAACTAAACTAATTAAATAATTGAGCGAAATCGCAGTTTAGGAACCAATAGGATTTTGAGAGATTTTGAGCTAAATTGGCGACTAATTGCCAAATATAGCAACCCCGAGATCTCTGCTGGTTTGTTACTTGCCCATTTGACAGTCATTTTAATCTCAACTATGCTTTAACCTGACGCCTGGTTTCCATGATTTCTATTTTGGGGGCAAGGGATAAAGGCATTATTTAAGATTGCAAGTGAAGTACTGCAATAAGTATTTCTATTGAATTCTAGAATCATATACGACAATATTCGACTCTGCTTCCCTTAAAAGCTCGCCAATCTTTCAACCCAAAATTTTTTTGCTAATTTCTTTAAGGTTATAATAAATAAATTAGAGAAATTCGTGCTGCTATTTGCTAGTCCTTGGTGTAAAAATGTTGATTTTTTTAAAGTTTTATTATTTTTTTGGGGGAATTTCGTTATTTTCAATAATATTTAAATGTTAATATTACACAAGTTTACGGAGATGCTTCCGTAAGCAGCCCCCTCCCCCTCCGAATTTTTTACTTCACTTACATTATTAGGAAATACATTTCACTTTATAATTTTACTATTTTATTAAAAAAAAAAACATTCTAAGCGGGAAATTTTTTAAACAAATCTAATTATTATTATTTTTTTATTCCATCTTAATATGAATGGAACGTTTTAAAAATAAAGAGCAATAATTTCATTGTTTTAATATATCAGAAAAAAATGGTATTCTTGATGCAATGTTAAAACAATTGGAAAAATCTTTGTCTTCATGCAAATGTGTTCAATAATATACAAACAAAAAATTTATGTTATATTTAAAAAAAAAAAGTTATAAATAAAAAGTTTAGTATAGTATTCTCTGCTATTTTTAACAAGGTATATTAATATTAGAAGATAATATCTACATCTAATAACTATAAGTAGAATACACTACATCTAATAACTATAAAGAGAATAAAATTTATCATTTCATCT